>VMDO01034392.1:0-17035 GCA_007922755.1 Pedetes capensis | reverse complement strand
CCTGATCGTTAGTGGTGTTGGACATTTTTTCATACACTTAGTGACCATTCATGTACCTTCTTTTGAAAAGTTCTATTCTGATCACTTGCCCATTTTTAAATTGGATTATTTATTTATTTATTTTTTCCTGGTGAGTTGTTTGGGTTCCTTATATATTCTGGATATTAACCCTTTGTCAGAAGAATAGTTTACTAATGTTTTGTTCCATTATATAGGTTGTTATTTATTTATTTATTTATGCATTGCAGTGGTAGGGATTGAACTCAGGGCCTTGTACATGCTAGGCTAGTGCTCTACCACTGGGCTACACCCCATCCCTTGCAGATTACTTCTTCACTCTGTTGATTTTTGCCTTTGCTATGCACATGCTTCTTAGCTTGATATAATCCCATTTGTTGAGTTTTGGCTTTGTTGCCTATGCTTTTGCCTGTACCGATGCTTTAAACAGTTTCCTTTGTTTTCTTTTAGTAATCATTGTTTCAGGTCTGGTATTTAGGTTCCTGATCCATTTCGAGTAGATCTTCATTATGGTAATATATAGGGTTTCATTCTTCTGCATATATATATATATATATATGTATATATATATATATATGTTTTCCACCACCATTTATGAAAGAGACTGTCCTTTTCCCAGTATATGTTCTTGGTGACTTTGTCAAAAATAATTGGCTGTAAATACACAGATTTATGTCTGAATATTTTTCTTCTACTCCATTGGCCTGTACATTTGTTTTTATGCCAGAACTATGCTGCTTTGATTACTATAGCTCTATGTTATAGTTTCAGTTCTCAATTGTTTGATTTGTCTCCCTATCTCTGGACCAGCACCAAACTATTATAATTAATGCAATTTTATAATATATTTTAAAGTATAGTAGTGGGGGTCTCCCTCATTATCTTTTATTTTCAGAATATTCATATTGATTGTTCATAAGATTGTTTTCCATATGAATTTTATATACTTATTCAAGTTGCCTCAAAAAATCTGTATGAAAGTTTTAACTAACAATATACTCCTTTGAAAGGCTTTTCCCCCCTCTACCTAGCAGCATTTCCACTTCTATCCCACATAATAAGGCTAGGAATATGAAAGCATGTTTATAGGTGGGGGATCTGAGGCTCACAGAGGCTATGGTGTTGGCCCATGGTCACCCACCCGACGTGGGTTTTCAATCCTAAGACTGCAAGTTAGGTTTTCTGACGTTAAAGCCAGGGATTATTCTGTAATTCCCAGAGACATAAAAAATGAAGAAATTAGCTTAGAGGAGGCAGGCAGAGAGGCCAATGTTGTCATCTTTATCATCATTTTTGTTATTAGGTGGAGTCGAGTTGGTATCCAACTCACAGCGACCCTACGTACAACAGATGAAACACTATTGTCAGTGCTTCTCTGCTATTCATAGGGTTTTCAATGGCGGATTGATTTTTGGGAGTGGGTTGCTGGGCCCTTCTCCCAAGCCTACAGCACCTAATGTTCCCAGGCGGTCTCCCATCCAAGTACTAACCAGGCCCAACCCTGCTTAGCTTCTAAGATCTGATGGGATGGGACGCCACAATGACACTAATGCAGGCAAAAGTTGCACTGCCCCCTCTGAGGCTCGAACCCAGGACCTTCAGATTATGAGACTGACGTGCTGCCTATTGCACTAAGGAGGCTACTGTCATCTTTATGGAGGGTTTGAGAAAGAATCAGCCAAAGTAAATTCATGCAAAATCTGGTGCATATTGAGTTGTGCAACACCTATCATGTGAAACTGCTTCTCTACCTACATTGTATAATCCTGACCTTTCTCATGTTAGTCCCTGTACATGACTATTGGACAGTTTGTAACATAAAGTGCTACAGAATTTCTTGTTAATATTATGCATTTGGTACAACCACACTGCTGCTTTGAGCTTTTAACTTAAGAGTAAAGAAAAAAAAATAATGCGGAGACTTTGATCTTATGTTTTAAATCTGGCTGTTATAAATAAATAGGATTTCAGCTTAAAGACACTAATGATTTTTTTTACTATGCAAATGATGTTGGTTCCTTAGCAACAGAACGAATCAGTGTTTCCCCGCTAATTCTGTGTATGTTGGTTTTGAGGAGGCACACCATAAGTTAATTAGAGAGTGGTTGGGGATGATTTGTAAATGTCATATTAACATGCTGCCTGCTGTTGTAACACTCAAAGACTTTAAAATAAGTGGAAGCTATTTCTGAGATGGCTGACTTATTGGTTGTCTCTAGGACCTTTTCCCCAACCAGTACTCGGCATGAAGTGATATGTGATAGCTTTGGTTGCAACTTCTAATTACAGATGTGCTCAGTTGGGAGAAACAGATATATAAAAATCTAACCTGCAAATGAAGAGACGTCCGGGCATTATTAGAAGCCCAGTGTATCAAAGACAGCACTTACAACACTTTGTTATTGCGGAGGAGGATGTGGGCGTGGGATGAGCCTTAAAACACTTACCCAGGAGCCCAGGGATGTTGTTGGCTAAGCTTCTACTCAAGCCCATGACTCCTGTTGTAGTCATAAAAAATATATCCTTTTTCTCACAGTGCTGGAGGGTGGAAAGTGTAAGAATGAGAGGCCGCAGATCGGTTTCGGGTAGGGGTTCTCTTCCTGGTTTGCCCACAACCGTCCTCTTTTTGTGTTTTCTTATGGTAGGGACGCCTGCAGCCATAGCCCTGTGGCATCCGATCCTGTCAGATCATAGAAGCTAAGCAGGGTCAGGCTTTGTTAGCACTTGGATGGGACACCTCCTGGGAACACCAGGTGCTGTAGGCTTGGGAGAAGGACCTGGCATCCCACTCCCAAAAATCAATCCGCCATTGAAAACCCTATGAATAGCAGAGAAGCACTGACAATAGTGTTTCCCTTGTTGTACATAGGGTTACTATGAGTTGGATACCGACTCAACGGTACCTAACAACAACATAGTAGGGACAGGTAAGGACGGCAGGACAGAGAGGGAGAAGGCTGTCTGATGTCTTTTCTGACAAGGGCACTCATCTCATCCTAAAGTCCCCACCTTCACGACTTCCTCTGACTCGAATCACCTCCCAAAGTTCCCCTCTGCAAATACCATCACATTGGGTAGGTTGGAGTTTCAGCACATGAATTCAGGGAAATACAAACATTCAATTCGTAACAGCTCCTTACCTTTGTACTATTCTCCTCATTCCAAGGCTTTCTCCTGGATGCAGTAGATAACCAGCTCTTCGGTGTGCCTTAGGAAGGGCTTCCTTCTACTGCTGTCTGTTTTCTACTGATCATGGACCTCATTTCTTCTGGCTTCCTGGCTGGCCCTTCTGGTTAAGCTGACCTGAATCACACCTTACTTACGACCTGGAATAAGTAGGGAGGTGAGCTTAGGGGAGGAATTCTATACGATCAGGGCAAATTCTGAGATCAAATAAATAAATAAATAAAGGTATAGAGAGGCTTGGGAGAAAAACCATAACACTGATTAATTCATTAAAATAACCTAGTCTGACCTTGGCCTGGCAGATTGTCTACTGCAGAATGGTGGCAAAAAGAAAGCTATTCTCCCACCCAGAGGTGGTATCCAGAGAGTACAGAGGATCCTAGACTTACAGCAGGGTTCTGTCCCCATGAACTCAGCTAGGCTGAAAACATGGTAAGTCAAAGTGTATTTACTGCACCTAACCTACCAAATATGGTATTTTCAGTGGCATCATATGGTTGTGAAAGCTGGACATTGAGCAAGGGAAACAGGAAAAGAATTGATGCTTTTGAATTGTGGTGCTGCAGACGTCTATCGAATATACCATGGACTGCCAAAAGAACCAACAGGTCTGTCCTAGAAGAAGTGCAACCAGAATGCTCCTTGGAAGCAAGAATGGCCAGGCCGCATCTTACATATTTCGGACATGTAGTCAGGAGAGATCAATGCCTGGAGAAAGGCATCCTGTTTGGGAGAGTGGCAGGTCAATGCAAAAGAGGAAAACCCTACACCAGATGGATTAACACAGTGTCTGCAACAATGGGCTTAAACATAAATAAGATCGTGTGCCTGGCACAGAATTGGGAAGTGTTTTGGATCTACTGTACATAGGCTTGCTATGGGTCATATTCGACTCACCAACACCTAACAACAACAACAACCTACCAAACATCCCAGGCTAGCGCCTCAGCACACTAGGAAATACGGGTTGTTTTGCTTCCTGATTGTGCTGGTATCTGGAAGCTTCAGCTCACTGCCACTGCCCAGTATTATAAGACACTGAGCCTATTGCTACCCCAGGAAAAAGTCAAAATTTAAAATACATATGGTTTCCTCACTTCTGCACCACCATAAAGTCAAAAAATCTTAACGCCAGTCATCCTAAGTCAGGGACCATCTGTACACCATCCAGTCACAAGCATATCTATGGACTAGGCTTCAAGAGTGTGTTCCTTGGATGTTAAGAGACCTGGAAATTTTCTATCAAGGAGTTAGGAGCTGCACTGATCCCAGGCTCAACAAAGCTCTTGGGGCCAAAGAGCTAAGAGAGGTCCCATACCGTACCAGTCCAGAAAACAATGAAGATGAACACTCACCAAACACCTTCTGTATTTTGGTTCCCTAAGTACCTGTCAGGCTGGGATTTAGCTCAGTGGGTAGAGTACTGCGCTGCAGTCTCTGAGATCCCAAGTTCAATTCTCAGCACCGCAAAAATGGGAGAAGGACCTGGCAATCCACTCCCAAGGCAATCCCGAAACAGTCTGCCATTGAAAACCCTATGAGGGTCGCTATGAGTCGGATACCGACTCGACAGCACCTAACAACAACTAACAACAAGTATCTGTCACCACTTTAAAATCATCCAGTCGTTGAGGATGACCATTAATTAATAGATGACTGTCAAAGTCATAAAACTGCCAAAATAAAATGAAATCAAATCAAAACTAGCCTCCTCTTATAATTATTTCCTTGCATGGTTTAAGTTTGGACTTAGGTTTACACCCGCTTAAGGCACCGTGCTATTTTGATGACTCCAAAATTTATAGCAAGGATAACGGTTATATTTTGTAACACCTCATGGATGAGGAAGAAACGGTTTTGTAGTAAGAGACAAAATCAGATTTTCAGTGAAGAATACACAGTGGTACGTGGCACTTGAACTGCTCTGTATTCAAACACACTGATCCTCAACTGATATTTTCGAGAGAACTCCAGTGTGGTGCTCGAGCACTTACTGGGCACTTCCCCACCATGCTGAAGCCTGTCTGGGATGCCACACTTACCCATGATGCTTTTGGGCAAAGTGAGGAGGAAAGCATCACTTTGCATGTAGATTTCGAGCAGGGCAGACCGGCCCTGGGGCTGTGTTCTCAATCTCGTGGCGTGTTTTATGTTTTAATACACACATAGCACAAGATCATCACGGCACCCAAGAAACTTTCTAGCGCTAGAAGTGAAGGAAAGAGGAGAACAGGAAGAACAGCAACTGAGGTAAAAAAGAACTTATTGCTAAGTATGTGAGTGGCACACGTGTGTCTGAATTACCCATTCAGGGTGGTGCCAGAACCAATCAATACATTTACATTATTTCTCAAGGGAAAAAAGTGCTTGGCACTTGAATGGATCAGCGCTCAACCAGGGTTGTTTTTTTTTTTTTTTTTTTGGTGGTACTGGGGGTTGAACCCACGGTCTCGTGCCTGCATGCTCTGCAAGTGCTGGACCACTGAGCTGCGCCCCCAGCCCATTTTTTTACTTTTTGAGACAGGGTCTCACTAAGTGACGCAGACTGCCTCTGGTCTCGAACTTGCGATACTCCTGCCTCCGCCCCCCAAGCCGCTGGGACTGCAGTCATGCAACACCATCCCCGGCTTCAACCAGCTTTTTGAAATGGATTGTGGTCCAGTGACAGATTGCTATTCTATTTAGCAGCAAGCAACAGAAAACCCAACTGATAGTGGCTTCAACAGCACACACACTTATTGTTAACTTTGGAGTAGGTCTGGATGTGCGCGCTTTGAATGTGTGTTCAGAATATAAGGGATCACAGGGTTTGCCCCCGTGGTCCTGGTGGCACCGCTGCCCCAGAACCTCTTGGCTTCACATCACCTATCCAGAAGCAGGTCAGAGATGACAGATCTGATGCACCTCTCTCCTTTCAACAGGAAAGAAGAAGTTGTTTCTAGATCCCCCACCCTTGACCTGGATTGTTCTGTTCGATCTCGGAACACGGCAAAGCCAATCTTCCTTAGAGGAAGAGGATGCCTAGAATCCTTCACGCTGAGAAGCCAGCGAGGCCTAAGGAGGCTGGGGAGGCTGCTCTCCAGCAACCTGTACTGACCAGGCACACTGGCTTGGTGGCCCAGTGCCCAGTGCTGCTCCCTCAGTGTCACATTCCAGAACATTCCAATTACAAGGAAGGACCCAAAAAAGAAAAGGTAAAAGAAATTCCGTAATTTCTTTACAAAAGAAAATCATAGATTTCTTTTTACAAATTCAAATTTTAGTCCCCTTGAGAGTACCCTGCACTTGATGCAATGCAGCTATGGAGACCTGTTTTCCACTGCACAAAGCCGATTTTGAACTCATGGCCTTTGGTACCTTTTAGTGCCTCTGCTGTATTTTGCTTCACCTCCTCCACCTCCACAAAATGTTTCCCTTTGAGGTCTCTTTTCATCTGGGAAAAAAAAAAAACAAATGAAAAAGTCACACAAGGTGAGATTGGCTGATCAGGGAGTGTGGCGCACAAGGGTTGGGATGTTTTTGGTCAAAAACTGCTGAACACCCAGCATGGTGTGGCCAGGTGCAGCACCATGGTGGAAGAACCCAGCACCTGTTTGCCACAATGCAGGACATTTCTTCTGCAAATCATGATGCCCCTTTCTCAAAACTTCCAAACAGTAAAAGCATTGGTTGACTGTTTGACCCGTGGGAACAAATTCCGAGGGCACAATCCCTCTCTCATGCAAAGCACAGAGGATAGCTGTTTTCACATGTGTTTCTGGGTTTTGGGTGTGGGTCTCCCGGTGTACGTTTGATGGTGAGGGATCTAGGGCTTCCTCTTGGCACAGGTATGTGATCCCTTAGGGCTCAGGAGTTACAAACCTCAGCAGCCTGGGAGCACAGGACACTTGGAGATGGAAGACACATACCCTGGCACCCTTGCCCTTGGAAGGAACAGCTCCAAGTCTCCTTCACACTGTTTCCCAGTAGTTTTCAGTGGAAGTGAACCTGGGATGCTCACAGAGGGAACTTGTTCATCTGAATTGGCAGGCTTGCCTTCCCTCTATTGCTCCTCCACTCCATGTGATATTTCCTGAGATCATTTCCAAGGGAATCATTTTTAGTCAAGTCCCATGATTGGGTTGTCCTTGTTGTTAGGTGCCATCAAACTGGATGTGTTTCATAGTGACCCTAACCACAGCAGGACGAAACACTACTCAGCACTGTGCCATGCACAGGATCTTTTTATGTTTGAGCCCATTGTTGCAGCCACTGTGTTTCTTCTCATTTGAAGTCACGCCACATCAACAAAAGGAGGTCCCAGGGACTCTACTTCATTCCTGTCATTAAGGTCAACTCTACTTTGAGGAGGCAACTCTTCCCCAGGCATTTCTGGAATGTTTTCCAGCTGGAGTATGTGTGAGGGGGTCTCATTTTCCAGCACTCTCTTTGACTGTGCTTCTGTGCTATGCATAGGATTTCCAAAGGCTAATTGCTTCCAGTGTGGGCTGTTAGGTCCTGCTCCCTAGTCTGTCTTAGTCTGGAAGCTCGGCTGAAAACTGTCCACCATGGGTAGCCCTACTGGTATCTGAGATACCTGTGGCATAGCTTTCAGCATCATGGCCACATGTAAGCATGACAAGCTGACAGACACGTAGGGCTGGTAAGATGAGCTCCTGGGGAAAATCCTGCCTGAGGTATTAGCTATGGGAACCAGTTTGACTTCAGCTTTCCAACTGTGGATGGGAGACGAGACTCCCTCCCACCTACACCAGTTGTGAGGGGCAATGACCACACGTTTGTGAAAACACATTTCAAACTGCAAAGCATAGCATGCACGCTGGGTAGCGCATACTAAAGAACACATTGTGCCCCCCACCCCTGCCACCAACGCCATCAGCTTAGACTCCGCTGATGTCATTTCACCCATCCTTGCCAGCGACTGAGTCTTTGGCCAGAGCCTGCTTCCTCTGACAGGTGAAGGAAGCTTAATTACTGTCGGAATCTTTCCCTCAACTGCAGCTAAGAGCCCTGGTTTTATGGCTCTGACTGCTGCTATGGGTTCCTAATTAGCTCTTATTCTTCAGACAGGGGGATGGCCACAAAAAGGTCCACGTGGCCACATGAGAGTTTTCAATATTCAGGACACTGACAAAGATAAACAGTGAATTCTCTGTCAAAGGTAATCAGCAGGACGTCTCTGGGGACAGACTGCCTCAAAACTTTACCCCCGGTTCTACTTTCTCCACAGGGAGAAAAGACTACTAATGTGTTGAATACAATCACATTAATGAAGCTGGGCTTTTAAAAGTCGGAAGCAAAGCCATCTATTTCCACACAGTTGAAACTCTCATCTAAAATGTCTGAGGTTCTTTTCTCCTGCTGTTTTCATTTTTTCCCTTGATCTCTGAGCTGGGATACACTGGTCACGGTCTTCTGTCGCCTGTCACTTCCTTGGTGCTTTTTGCTGGCCCCCTGAGGTGGACATGCGCCCTGCTGTGGCTGGCTGGTATCTACTGTGTTTTTTGTTTTTCTTTCTTTCTTTCTTTTTCCTGTTTTCCTTCCTTCCTTCCTTCCTTCCTTCCTTCCTTCCTTTCTTTTTCTTCTCTCTTTCTCTTTCTCTCCTTTCTTTCTTTCTTCTTTCTTTCCTTCTTTCTTTCTCTCTTTCTTTCTCTTCCTTCCTTCCATTCTTTCCTTCCTTCCTTCCTTCCTTCCTTCTTTTCTCTTCTTTTCTTTTCTTTTCTTTTTTTGCTTTTCTTCTTTCTTCTTTCTTGGTACAAGGAGTTGAACCCTGGCCTTGCTCATGCTTTGCAAGTTCTCTACTACTGAGCTGCACCCCCAGCCTATTTTTTTTCTTTTCCTTTCTTTTTCTTTTCTTGTTAGCAGTACTTTGGGACTGAATCCAGGGCTTTGTGCATAATTTGCAAGCCCTCTACCATTGAGCTGTACCTTCAGCCCCCTTTTTATTTTTTATTTGGACGCAGGGTCTTGCTAAGTTATGCACGCTGCCGTTGGAACTTGCCATCCTCCTACCTGGGCCTCCCAAGTTGCTGGGATTCTAGGTGGGTGTATGCCACCACACACAGCTCCATTTTTTACTTTCTATTTTGAGTAACAGTTTTTTAAAAAGGGGAGGATGCCCATGCTGGGTGTGGCAGCTTTCTGGTAAATATCCTGAGGGTACCTGAGTGGCCCCATGAATAGAAAGGACCAGAAGCTTCTACTGAGGCCATGGGATAAATAGGTCTCCATTACTGCTGCAGCTTCTGCCATGAGCAGCTGAAAAGTGATCAATTTTCTCTGGAGGATCCTCAGGTTGTTGGAGCAGCACCCCCACTGTCCAACTATGCAGACTGACCCCTCCCTAACAGGGTGAGAAGCTGTCACTCTTATCTGTCCCTCTTTGCTTACGGACTGGCAGTTTCTTCTCCACTGGGTCTTGGTCGAGGTGACTCTTATTGTATTTGTGTCTTTGGGTAGAGGGCACCTGAGGACAAAGAGCCTGCTCCTACTTCCACCCCTGGTACTGGCTGTTGTCATGGCAACCCTACGCACAACAGAAGGAAACAGTCCCCAACCCTGTGCCATGCACACAATCTTTTTATGTTTGAGCCCCTTGTTGCAGCCACTGTGTTTCTTCTCATTTTGAATCATGTCACATTAGCAAAAGGAGGTTCCAGGGACTCTACTACATTCCCATGATTAAGGTGACTCTGCTTTGAGGAGGCAACTCTTCTCTAGTCATCTCTTGAATGCCTTCCAACCTGGGGGGCTCATTTTCCAGCACTATATTTGACAGTGCTTCTTTACTATTCATAGGGGTTTCAATGGCTAATTGTTTTGCGAGTGGGCTGCTGGATCTTTCCCCCAAGTCTGTCTTAGTCTGGAAACCTAGCTGAAACTTGTCCACTGCAAGTGGCCCTGCTGGTATCTAAGATACTGGTGGCATAGCTTTCAGCACCACAGCAACACTCAAGCCTGCATAGAACAAGATGACAGAGATGTGGGGACTGGTTGGTGCATGTTTAATTAGGCAAACGGACCACTGCACTGAGAGCACTCTTCATTCTCTTTCTATGCCTCACAGAATTCCCTTTGTAGATGACCAAGCTCATACTTAAAAGGCTATTAGGCCTGGAGTAAAGGTGAAGGATCCTTTCATCTATCCCTTCTGGACTGCCCCAAGAACCAACAGATCTGTCCTAGAAGAAGTACAACCAGATTGCTCATTGGAAGCAAGGATAGCTAGACTATGTCTGACATATTTTGGACATATTGTCAGGAGGGACCAATCCCTGGAGAAGAACATCATGTTTGGGAGAGTGGCAGATCAACGGAAAAAAAAAAAAAAAAGGAAAGAAAGAAAGAAAGAAAAACTTCAACTAGATGGATTGACATAATGTCTGCAAAAATAGGCTTAAACATAAATAAGATCATGTGCCTGGCACAGGATCGGTTTCATTCTTTTGTACACAGGGTCACTATGAGTTGTAACCAACTTGATGGCACCTACTAACAATAACAATGTCTGTTATGGGTTGAATTATGTCTCCCAAATCCAAAAAGATTGTGTGTAAATCCCAATCCCCTGTACCTATGGAATATGACTTCATTCAGAAATAAGATCTTTGCAAATGTAATTAAGTTAAAGGTCTTGAGATCATCCTGGATTTAGGGTGGGTCCTGAATCCAAGGAAGGGTGTCCTTATTAGAGACAGAAAAGGAGGAAGAGGAGGAGGAAGGCTTGTGAAGACAGGCAGAGATTGGAGGGATGTTAACAAAAGTCAAGCCACACCAGAGGCCCCCAGAAGCTGGGAAGGACAAGCGAGGGTCCTCTCCTGGGGTCTTCAGAAGGACGGCCCTGCCAGCTCCTTTCCCTTGAACTTCTGCCCTCCATGATGGAAAGAGAATAAATTTAAGCGATCAAGTTTGTGGCAATTTGTCACACAGTCCTGGGGAACTAATTCACTCTCCCATTACTGAGACTTGCAAAGGGAAGCACTTAGCTAAATTCTCTCAGGGATTAGAGGTGATAGATGAAGAATTAGAATCCAATTGTGACTCACAATGCTTCTTCCTTTCTCTATGGACCCTTCCTCGGAGGCATCCTTCACGAGGCAGGAAGAAAGGTGGACATCGCGGGCTTAATATATCTCCTGCTTTTGCCCTAGAGTCCAGAACAGAAGGACCCTTGCGCTGCTGGCGACACAGTCAGCCCATTGCTCAGTCTGTCATGCCAGCCCCTCCTATGGTCTCCTGTGGCAGGCACAGCGCTGGACGGGGCAAACCCGCTACATCCTCCCGCTTCAGCCATTTACAGGCAGCGCAAGGGATGGAATGCGTTGGTGGAGCTGGGCTTCAGGAATCATACACACTTAATCAGTGCAAACGCGTCAACGTGAGATTCCATGCTATTGAGAAGAGGGAGCCAGAGCCTGGTGTTTGGCTGATGTGATTCTGCCTGGTACCCCACTCATGAAGGCTGCCTCCTGGGGTTAGTCAGAAAGGGAAAGATGCATCTGCCTCCTTGACAGGGCTACAGCGCTGCCTCTCTCCCATGGCTTAATCAATCTGCCTGAGGAAGATTCTAGAGTTTAACGATACCTGTTGTTTCTTAGCCTGCAGCCGTAGCACTGTGGCATCTGATCCTGTCAGATCTCAGAAGCTAAGCAGGGTAGGGCTTGGTTAGCACTTGGATGGGAGACCACCTAGGAATGCCAGACTGTAGGCTTGGGAGACAGACCCGGCAACCCACTCCCCAAAATCAATTCGCCATTGAAAACCCTATGAATAGCAGAGAAGCACTGATAAAATGTTTCACCTGTTGTAGGTAGGGTCGCTATGAGTTGGACACCGACTCAATGACACCTAACAACAACACTGTTTCTTACTACTTTGTCCCTAAATGCAAAATGACTATACCCTCTAATACAAAACCCAAAGAAATGGCAATCTGTTTTTTAAATTTAGGAAGAAAATGTGACTTCCTCAGAATATATTGGGGCATCCTATTCTCAAGGTAGTGGCTGGCTTCATAAAAGATTTTCAAGCATAAGTTGACCTAAATGTCATCTTTCTGTCCCCAATCTCTGGTTAAAGTATATATTACTGCCTAAGCCCACCAAATATGTTGTTGTTGTTGTTAGGTGCCATCGAGTCAGTATCCGACTCACAGCGACCCTATGTACAACAGAAGAAACTCTATTGTCAGTGCTTCTCTGCTATTCATAGGGTTTTCAGTGGCTGGTTGTTTTATGGGAGTGCGTTGCCAGGTCCATCTCCCAAGCCTACAGCACCTGGTGTTCCCAGGCGGTCTCCCATCCAAGGACTAACCAGGCCCGACCCTGCTTAGCTTCTGAGATCTGATGGAATCACTAGCATTCTGGGGCCGGGTCTTAGTCTGTTTTCTGTTGCCCTAACTGAACAGCACTGGCTGGGGAATTTACTAAGAATGGACGTTTAATTAGTTCGTAGTCTTGGAGGCTGAGCAGTCCCAGAGCATGGAGCTGGCCTTCTTTCTGCATGGTGACTCGGTAAGTGCATCACATAGGAGGTGAGGAACTGCAGGCTGCCAGAGCTTGCTTTGACAGCAAAGGCACTCCCTGAGGACCCATTAATCCATTAACCCACGAGTGGATTAATCCACTCATAAGGCAGAGCCTTCGTTAGCCAATCACCTCCCAAAAGTCCTAACTCCAGATCTATTAACACAGGAATCTGGGGGTTAAGTTTCTACACATGAAATGGGGGGGGGGGGCACACTGAAACCGCAGCAAGTGGGAACACATTCCCTCCCCAAGTGACAACTGCATGGATGGCTATCCTCGCTCTCTACACTCTGCCTCGGGTTACCTCTGTTTATAGCTGTCTACTCCTCTTCACCATCCTATGGATCTTGGGCTCTTAGAGGACCAGCTTCCTGTCCAGTTCATCTTTGTTTTGTCCACGGTGCCTGGCCCAGTGTGGAGCATCCAGAAGGTGATTAATAACAATGTATACAAAGAACAAGTGCTTATACTTAAATCCATATATTTCTTCATCTGTCTCAGTCTTACCATCTTTCTAAAGAATGTGGCATTATTACAAAAGAACAGTGGAAAGCCTGGGAGAAAGTATTTTCAACATATAAAACAAAGAGCGGATTTGTTGTTGTTAAGTGCCATCAAGTCATGTCTGACCTATAGTGATCCTATGTACAATACAATGAAACTCTACCCAACACGGTGCCATGCACATAATTGTTATATGTTTGAGCCCATTGTTGCAGTCACCGTGTTTCTTATCATTTTGAGTTGTGCCACATCAGAGAAAGGAGGTCCCAGGGGCTTTACTCCATTGCCATCATTAAGGCTGACTCTACTTTGAGGAAACAACTCTTCCCCAGTCATCTCTTGAAAGTCTTCCAGCCTAGTGGGCTTATTTTCAGGCACTAAATCTGACAGTGCTTCTCTGCTATTCATAGAGTTTTCAATGACTAATTGTTTTGAGAGTGGGCTGCTGGGTCCTTCTCTCTAGTCTGTCTTAGTCTGGAAGCTCAGCTGAAACCTGTCCACTGTCATGGCCCTGCTGGTGTCTGAGATACTGGTGGCACAGCTTTCAGCATCACAGCAACAGGCAAGCCCCCACAGCATGACAAGCTGAAAAACATGTTGGGGAACAATTATTTTTGAGTATATAAATTGAGTAAATAAAAATATAACATCTCTTTATATACTCAATTATTATACTCAATTATTATTGAGTATATAAAGAGATGTTATAAACCAGTAGAGGAAAAAACAAGTCCCCATGGGAAAATGGGCAAATAATATGGACAGATAAGCCCCAAAAGAAGAAAAGATATTCAACTCTTTTAGTAACAAAGAAACTTGGATCAAAATAACAAGATGCGACTGCATACCCGTTACCCTGCCTACCCTTTTCGATATTAGATAATTTTGAGTAGAGGCAGGAATGTGGACCACACGTAGTCTTCTATGTTGCTGGAGGGAGTATAGCTAAATAGGGACACTTTCAGGGGCAATTTAACTTATTAAAAATTTTACAGTATATTCCCATGGCATCACTTTTCTGCCTTTCAAATCCTCCTTAAAGAAACACACTTGCCTGTGTGCCCAAGGAAGTATGGACCAAGATGTTCAGTTCAGCACTATTTATAAAAATTAAATTTAGGGGTAACATGTTTTGAAAACAAGGATACAAATGTCCATCAATAGAAGAGATGCTAAATATATTGAGAAACTCATGCTTTGGATCACCAGGCAATTAAGAGGAGACATATTTCTACTTAGGAATAGACAGTTTTCCCAGGATATCGACACCATTTATGGAAGAAACACAAAAAACTAATGTTATTGCTACATATCTGTATGGACTTTATATATATATATATATATATATATATTTATTATATAAAATCTTATATATAAAATATATATTATATATAAATATATTATATGTATTATATATTATATATGCCTGTAGCTGTAGCCCTGTGGCATCTGATCCCGTCAGATCTTGGAAGCTAAGCATGGTTGGGCCTGTTTAATACCTGGATGGGAGACCGCCTGGGAACACCAGAAGCTGTAGGCTTGGGAGAAGGACCTGGCAACCCCCTCCCCAAAATCAATCTGCCATTGAAAACCCTATGCACAGCAGAGAAGCACTGACAATAGTGTTTCGCCTGTTGTACAGAGGGTCGCTATGAGTCGGATACCGACTCGACTGCAGCTAACAACAACAACAACAACAACATTATATATATATATATATATATAAAATATACACGTATATATAAAATCCATACAGATACATACCAATAACATTAGTTTTTTGTGTTTCTCTTGTGGTTTCATCAGTTGGATGTGTTACCTTTAATCCTTTTCTTTACATCACATATATATTATATATACATAAAGTCCATACAAATATGTATTAATGTATATTTATAAATGTTATATATTTATTTATTTATTTATTTATGTGATGTAAAGAAAAGGATCAAAGGTAACACATCTAACTGATGAAAGTACAAGGGACCAAAATTCTTTTTAAAGGGAAAAGGTAGTCCAAGAGGAGTACAGCAGAGCCTGACTAGAGAGCCATCATACTTATTGCCTGTTCTTTCTGGCCACTCAGCTCCATAGCATTTCCTAGCTTCCTTTGCAGCTAAGAGTAGTCATGTGACTAAACGTTGGCCAATGGAAAGTGAGCAAAGGATGTGTGCCGATTCCGGGCTTGGCTTACTATAACTTTGAACATGAAGCCTTTTCCTTCCTGTGGTACCTGGGAAGCTATGTGATGAAGGTACCAGGGCCCAGATCCAAGGAGCTGGGTTCTTAGGCCTATGCTCGGGAGGGAACAGTCTGTGGATCAGAAACACTGGATTGGACCTTGTAAGAGCAAGAAATGGAGTTCTATTCTGTCCAATCTCTGAGATGTTGGTGTTTCTCCACACGAGGAGCCAACCCTATCCAAAGAATGCTAGGATTTTAGTGTTAATTGAAGGGTTTTGCTTTTTACATAAGAATGCTTTCATGTATTACTTGCATTCGTGAAGATTTTTTTCTTAGAGGGGGTGGCAGTGGGGAAGATCAAACCCAGGCCCTTGAGCAGGCTAAGCCAGTGCTAAATTTTCAGAGAAAGACAGAGTGAGTCCAAACCCCAAGTCAGAAGGGCAGCACTGTGCTCAAAATCTATATGAGTGACAATGGATATTTTTCCTTGTCTCTGAGGCTCACCATGAAGACCTGCTATGGACCCCTCAGAAACATGCGTTCTTCATTCCTGTGGGAGGAAGTGAGAAGAGAGGGAAGAGTGACTGCTTGTGTCAATCACTTCATTTACATATCTGTAGGGAAGCCAGTGGGCTGGGATTTAGCTCAGTTGGTAGAGCGCCGCTCTGCAGTCTCTGAGGTCCCGAGCTCGATTCCCAGCACCACAAAAATGGGAGAAGGACTTGGCGACCCACTCCTGAGGCAATCCCAAACAGTCAGCCACTGAAAACCCTATAAGGGTCCCTATGAGTCGGACATTACTCAATGGCACCTAACAACAACAACAAGGGAAGGTAGTAGGTTAGAGCAGGCTCCACACAAAGTGAACCCAGAATCCACTGCCTTTGACCCATGAGGAGTGGAGGAAGCAGAACTGGGCTAAGGAAGAAGTGGAATTGTGAAGTGCAAGAAACAAAGACCTCAGCTGATTCCATGAGAAGCTGGGACAGAATTGAGAGTCATCTCAAACTGGGACGAGGCAGGCAAATCTTTGCAATGGTCTCCTAATCGACAACTTTTGGGGTCCAGGCTTCCAGGGAAGAGCTTGACCTTGACAGTTGGAAGCCATCGGCAGCCAACACTCTCAGCAGTTGGGAGCAGCCGTGTCTTAGTTCTAGGGGGGATCTGGCAGTGCACCCCAGCATTCACCAGACCCACCCAGGGCCGCCTCCCATGACTAGGGAGAGAATGAACAGAGACTTTGAACCTGGAAGACATTGGCCAGCTACAAAGAGCATCCTCCTGCGAGATGATTTTAATGTGCATCAGAATCGAAATATTTTTACCACCAAAATACACATAATTATTATTTTTCTATTTGAATACATTTTGTGAAAAGAACTTTTTTAAAGTTTAAAGTTTTCAAAATAAAAGTCCACGTAAGTGCAAACACTATAGTATTAGCATTCTTCAACGTGATTTTGCTCTTCCTGTCTCTCCCTCCTTCCTTTTGGTTCATTGTAAATATATCACTGGATTCAATTTCCTAATATTTATGTAGGGCTTCTGCATCCGTGTTACAAGGGGGTTTCTTCTGGAGTTTTTTCCCCTGTAAAGTTCGTGTAAGGATTTTATAT
>VMDO01034391.1:0-17067 GCA_007922755.1 Pedetes capensis | reverse complement strand
GGAGATGTTTAGCTGTGGTCCGTCCGTCCGTCCGTCCGTCCTTCCTTCTTCCTTCCTTCCTTCATTCTTTCCTTCCCCTTTCTGTCTTCCTCCCTTCCTCCTTCCTTCCTTTTTCCTTACTTCCTTCTTCTCTCCCTCCCTTCTTCCTTCCTTCCTTTTTCCTTCCTTCCTTCTTCCTTCCTCTCTCCCTCCCTCCCTCCCTTCCTTCCTCCTTCCTCCTTTCCCCTCTCCCTCCCTTCTTCCTTCCTTCCTTTTTCCTTCCTTCCTTCCTCTCCCTCACTTCTTCCATCCTTCCTTCCTTCCTCTTTCCCTCCCTTCCTCCTTCCTTCCTTCTTTTTTCTTTCCTTCCTTCTTTTCTTCCTTCTTCTCTCCCTCCCTTCTTCCTTCCTTCCTTCTTCCTTCCTTCCTCTCCCTCCCTTCTTCCTTCCTTCCTTCTTCCTTCCTTCCTTCTTCTCTCCCTCACTTCTTTCCTTCCTTCCTTCCTTCCTCTCTCCCTCCCTGAACATTAATCACCATGAGATCTTTAGCTTTGGTTTCTCTCCCTCCCTCCCTCCCTCCCTTCCTTCCTTCCTTCCTTCCTTCTTCCTTTCTTTTTCCTCTTTCCTTCCTTTCTCCTTTCCTTCCCTCTTCCTTTCCTTCTTCCTTTCTTTTTCTTCTTTTTAAGTGCTGAGGTGATGAGCCCAGGGCCTCATGCATGCATTGCCAGTGCTCTACCATTGAGCTGCGCCCCCAGCCCCTTTTCAATTTTTTTTTTTATCTTGAGACAGGGTCTCGCTAAGTTACGCAGGCGGCCTCCGGCCTCGAACTCGCCATCCTCCTGCCTCTGCCTCCCGAGTTGCTGGGATCACAGGCGTGGGCCACTGTGCCTAGCTTGGTGCTGATTTCTAAATGTGTGTCAACCAATGGCTGAAACTGTATGAGGATTGAGGGGCATGAGCCTCACTCTGGAAGGAGAAAGAAAGAAAGAAAGAAAGAAAGAAGGAAAGAGAGAAAAGGAAGGAAGGAAAAGAAGGTAGGAAGGAAGAGAAGGAAGGAAGGAAGAGAAGGAAGGAAGGAAGAAAGAAAAAAAGGGAGGGAGGAAAAAAGAAAGAGAGAAAGAAAGAAAAAAGAAAATGACAGAGACATTAAGAAACTGAATAATCAAGATGAATAATATATTATTACAATTCACTTGGCCATCCACGTGTACAAATTCTGCATCCATGAATCTGACCAATCTCAGATGTTGTTGTTGTTAGGTTCCATCAAGTCGGTATCCGACTCATAGTGACCCTACATACAACAGGTGAAACACTATTGTCAGTGCTTCTCTGCTGTTCGTAGGGTTTTCAATGGCGGATTGACTTTTGGGAGGGGGTTGCCAGGTCCTTCTCCCAAGCCTACAGCACCTGGTGTTCCCAGGCGGTCTCCCATCCAGGTACTAACCAGGCCTGACCCTGCTTAGCTTCCAAGATCTGACGGGATTGGATGCCACAGGGCTACGGCTGGAGGCTGTGTGTGTGTGTGTGTGTGTGTGTATAGCATATATATAACATATATATAAACACATTTAACACACACACACACACATATATATATCAGATACACACACACACACACATACACACACACACACACGGGCTGGGATTTAGCTCAGTTGGTAGAGCGCCACTCTGCAGTCTCTGAGGTCCCGAGTTCAATTCCCAGCACTGCAAAAATGGGAGAAGGACCTGGCAATCCACTCCCAAGGCAATCCCGAAACAGTCAGCCGTTGAAAACCCTATGAGGGTCACTGTGAGTTGGATACCGACTCGACGGCACCTAACGACAACAACACACACTCACACACACATATCTATGCACGTATGTATATCTGCACTAAGCATGTACAAACTGTTTTCCCCTGGCTGTTATTACCTAACTCCAGTACCATCCGACAGCCGGCTATGTGCCATTCACACCATCTCAGGTACTGTCCTCTGTGGCTGATTTTTAAGTATACGGGCGGATGTGCATGGATTCTGTGCAAGTGGGACTCTATTTTTATCTAAGTGACCTAAGCCTCCTTGGACTCTGGCACCGGCAGTGACCCTGCACCAGTCCCTGGTGGAGGACAAAGCATCCTGCACGTGACAGCAGGTGTCTTCCACTCCCAGTGGCCATTTGAGCCTCTGATTTTACTTTGATTTTATAAAACGGAGCAAATCACGCCACCCACTGCAGGGGGGAAGGACACTAAGACCTCACCCAAAAAAGGGCTTCATGCCAATACTACTTTCAACTAAAAATAAAAAGAGTTACTCAGTTCACTTAAGATAGTTAAACCCTTGACAAAGGAAAACCTCATTTTTGAGGTCAGTCTTTCAGATGAAATGCCAACCTTGTTATTGCCCAGTTGTCGCACCCTCATTGTCTTCTTCCCATGCAGAACCAGAAACCGTCTAAAGATGCCAAAATCTCCTGACCACTCCGAGACAAAGCCAGAGAAGCCAACGACGCCTTTGTACCCATCCCGCGGCAAATTCCTTCTCATTCCCGCCTACTCCACACGTGCCTTCTTCTGCCTGAAGTTGGTCCGCTGCATCCCAGAGAATCCGCTATTCCTTGGACGAGGGGTGCTGGGTGTAAGGATCGGCTAGACAGGCAGATCTTGCGTCGTAAGAATGGTTCCACCTGTGAAGGGATCATTAATTTAGGCCAAGGGATTCTGACTGTCTGTGCTAAAATCTTTGACTACATCGTGGTACCACGACAGGCCGTGGATGTGGCTCCAGCAAAAATATCAGATGCAAGGCTGTGTCCTTGGGGGGGCGGGTGGAGGAGGCAACAGCGTTTGCAGAATGGGGAATACCGTTAAGGGTTCAAACTAGCTACAGCCACAAGCTCCATCTCTTACTTCAATCTTAAATTGCAAGAAAAATTAGCGACCACTTCCCACTGTGACAGAAGTGGGCATGGATTATTCCCGCCACGAACGATCGAGTTTGGCCATCGTTTTGGCTTCTGAGGGTCTGAAATAAAATTGTCGTTCCCTTAGGGAAAAGAGGCTGGGATTTGAAAATTTTAAACGTGACTTGCTTACGTGGACACCACCTCCTGCAAATTTGCAATATACTCTTCCTCGGAAATCTCATGATTTGGGTGTGTTTTGGACAGGAGGGGATGGAATCAGTGATTTTTTTTCCATTGCTGAGTTTTTAGTGGTATCTTTGGTCTCTGGTACCTTGCTGTACACTGGTTCCTAAGCCCACAGCATTGTTTCCATTGGTTTTTATTTTTCTAGTTGTTGGAATAGAAAGTTCTTAAACCCGTAAGCCTCTAAAACGTGTACTAGCTATTTGATGCTATTCTAGAGATACTTTTAGAGATCCTATTTGATTCTATTCTAGAGATTCTATTCTAGAGATACTTATTCTAGAGATACTTTTTGATTCTATTCTAGAGATACTTACTCTAGAGATACTTTTTGATTCTATCCTAGAGATACTTATTCTAGAGATACTTGTTCTAGAGATACTTTTTGATTCTATTCTAGAGATACTTATTCTAGCGATACTTTTTGATTCTATTCTAGAGATATTCTAGAGATGCTTATTCTAGAGATACTTTTTGATTCTATTCTAGAGGTACCAGGGAGAGTGTCATGGAATGATTTGGGCATGTACAGTTTGATTCAGTTATGACAGATGTTTTTATAACTTTTAAAGTTGTGTGAAAAATTAGAGAGCAACTATCAGAATTATCAGAGGCAATTAAGACATCCATTGCAATATGAGACTTATATAGAACACCTCAAAATTCCTCAAATGGGGATATTTGGTGCTGTTATGAATTGGGAAATGGGTTTCTAGAGACAAGGAGGTGGAAGGAGACAGATTTTTTAAAAAGAAATCTCCAATTTGGAAAGTGAAGGTTCAGAGAGGGTGTCTGAGAATTGCAAATCACATATTGCAGATTTATGTATAATTGGAGAACTTGAAGACAGCCTCTATTTCCCGTTTCAAACTGTCTGTGCTGTGCGGCTTCCCAGACCTGGTAGAAGGTTTCTTAGCAGAAACAAAACCCGATGCCCAATTATCATTTTCTCTATGTGAGTTTCAGTATAACTTTTGGATCGTGTGCGTTTGTGTACACACACACAGGAATACATTCATGCATGCACCCAGCAGTACAGACATACCTAGAGGGAATATAAGTGTTTTTAACATAAATCCACCCACTTTCTATCACCATCATAAACCATTTATAATGACTTTAAATAAATATCCAGGCTGGGGATGTAGCTCAGTGGTAGAGCATGTGCTGGGTTTGATCCCCAGCACCAAAACAAACAAACAAGCAAATAAATGAATACATGTAAAATAAAAAAAAAAAAACCAACTTGACTTTGTTACTCCGTATTTTCCATATTTCACACATGAAACACTGGCAGAAATGGTCCAAAAAATACCCATGAAGCTCCATCGCTTTGCAAAATGTCCAATAAATCCCTTGGTAAGGTGAGGACGATTGTTGTTGTTAGGTGCCGTCCAGTTGGTGTCTGACTCATAGGGACCCTGTGTACAACAGGTGAAACACTATTGTCAGTGCTTCTCTGCTATTCATAGGGTTTTCAACTGTGATTGATTTTGGGGAGTGGGTTGCTGGTCTGTCTCCCAAGCCTACAGCACCTGGTGTTCCCAGGCGGTCTCCCATCCAAGGACTAACCATGCCTGACCCTGCTTAGCTTCTGAGATCCCGACGGGATTGGACGCCACAGGGCTACAGTAGCAGGATGAGGACAGATTAGCAACATATAAGTAAATATAGTTGCAGGATTTTAAGATACAACTCCCCCAGAGGACAGGGGGAAATCATGACTCATGGTCAGCCTGCTTCAAAGGGAAAATAAGTGAGTAATGGTGGTGGGTTTAGACTGCTTTCCAATACTATGACTAAATGCCTGAGTTGCTCAACTTGAAGAAGGAAGTGCTTATTTTCGGTCATAGTTCTGGAAGTTTCAGTCAGCAGACACTTGGTTCCATTGCCTTAGGCTTCTACTGAGTCAGAACATCATGGCCGAAGGGGATATGGTAGAGCGAAATTGGTCACATCATGGCTGACAGGAAGTAGAGAGAGAACAAGCTGCCAGGCTTCCAACAGCCTCTTCAAGGACACTCCCCCAATGACCTCACTTCCTCTCTCTAGGCTCCGCCTTTTAAAGGTACCACCTCCTCCCAAGAGTACCCAGGCTCAACATATAGCTTTAGGGGGAGGTTCAAGATCCAAAAGACCCTCTTCAAGGACACGGCCCAAGTGACCTCACTTCCTCTCTCTAGGCTCCGCCTTTTAAAGGTACCATGTCCTCCCAAGAGTGCCCATGTTCAACATATAGCTTTAAGGGGAGGTTCAAGATCCAAAAGACCCTCTTCAAGGACACGGCCCAAGTGACCTCACTTCCTCTCTCTAGGCTCCGCCTTTTAAAAGTACCACCTCCTCCCAAGAGTGCCCAGGTTCAACATATAGCTTTAGGGGGAGGTTCAAGATCCAAAAGACCCTCTTCAAGGACACGCCCCCAATGACCTCACTTCCTCACTCTAGGCTCCTCCTTTTAAAGGTACCACCTCCTCCCAAGTGTGCCCAGGTTCAACATATAGCTTTAGGGGGAGGCTAAAGATCCAAATGATGACAGATGGTTGCAGAAGCCTCCCTTTAAGGAGTCACCAAGCTGTGTTGCAGACCATCCTCCCCATCCTGAAAAGATGGCAGGAATCACGATAAAGTGCCATCTCCGTGCATTTGACAGAGGGCAAAGATCACACAGAATGAGCAGAGGAAGAAGAAATGGCCGTCTTCCCTTTGTGGGCACTCGGATGTGCCCTGAGGTCAGTGGATGAGTTCGTTCCTGTTGGAATGGAAAGACGCCACGACTCTGACTTTAGGAGGTGAAGAGGGAGGTTGGACACGTGTGGACTGTGTTTTCATCTACACCTTCCCTACTTACAATGTCACACACTCGAATACAACCTTCTCTTCCCACGTGTGAGCCACTCCATGAAAGACTTCGGTCGTGGCAAAAAGGGACACGGTATCCTGGTTTTCTATGAAATTCTATGAATATCCAGTTAGACACACACGTGTACACGGGGTGTCAACAGATTTTTATGAATTGCATTCCTTGCAAATTCCTTTGATGAAGTAATAACCCACTGTACTTTACAAGGTGACCTTTTGTGGAAACAGGGCTGTGGCAGGTGTAGTTGGCTAAGATAAGATGATGTCTTTCTGAAATAAGGTGGCCTTTTTGGCAATAGTAGGGGCAGTTCAGTTATGGGCTGGGGTTTAGCTCAGTTGGTAGAGCGCCGCTCTGCAGTCTCTGAGGTCCCGAGTTCAATTCCCAGCACCGCAAAAATGGGAGAAAGGACGTGTCAACCCACTCCCAAGGCAATCCCGAAACAGTCAGCCATTGAAAACCCTATTGAGGGTCGCTATGAGTTGGATACCGACTAGATGGCACCAAACAACAACAACTTATGGCAATACATCTTGTGTTTTTATAAGAAGAGAGGATTTAGACACAGACAAGGACCCAGGGAGAATGTCATGGAATATTGGGGTGATGGAGCCACAAGCCAAGGGATGCCTGGAGCCACCAGGAGCTGGGAGAGGCAGGAAAGAGGCTCCCCTGAAACCTGGAAGGGAGGTGGATATAGCAGACTGAATGATGGACCCCTAAAAGGTAAGCGCACACTTTAAGCCCTGTTGTTGTTGTTAGGTGCCGTCGAGTCGGTATCCAACTCATAGCGACCCTCATAGGGTTTTCAATGGCTGACTGTTTCGGGATTGCCTTGGGAGTGGATTGCCAGGTCCTTCTCCCATTTTTGTGGTGCTGGGAATTGAACTCGGGACCTCAGAGACTGCAGCACAGCGCTCTACCAACTGAACTAAATCTTAAGCCCTAGAACCTGTGAATGAGGTCTTGTTTCATAATAAAGGAGTTTGCAGATACCATTAAGGCTCCTGAGATGAGGCCGTCCCGGGTCAGGTGGCCCTAGATGCAATGGCGGCGTCCTTAGAGAGACAGAAGAGATGCAGACACAGAGGAGAAGTCACGTGAAGGCAGAGGCGGAGGTCGGAGCAATGGGGCCACGAGCCAAGGTATGCCTGGAGCCTAGGAGCTGGGAGAGGCGGGAGAAGCCGCCCTTGAGCCCGTGGGGGACCAAGGCCTGGCCTCCCCTGGACCTCAGACTTCTGCCTCCATAGCTGGGGGAGGCTGGAGTCCTGTGGTTTAAACCACATAGTCTTTGGTCATTTGGTGCAAAAGTGCCAGAAAACTCATGTATATATGAATACATGCTAAAGATGCATTTCCCCCCATCATTAAAAAAACCCATTTCCCAATCCATAACAGCACCAAATATCCCCATTTGAGAATTTTTTGGGGTGTTCTATATAAGTCTCATTTTGCAATGAATGTCTTATTGAGCTCGTCTATGGAGACCCTACGTGAGGTCGGCCATGAATGCTGAGTTTTACAGTGTCACATCTTGGCTTCTCCCTTTCAAGCTGTGCAGCCTCCATCAGATGGGTTGACACAGTGGCTGCAACATAGGGCTTAAACATAAATAAGGTCGTGTGCCTAGCACAGAATTGGGGAACGTTTTGATCTGCTGTACATAGGGTCACTATGAATCGGACTCAACTAGATGGCACCTAACAACAAACTTAGGTAAGTTATACAACCTCTGTGCCCCTCTGTTTTCTTATTGGGAAAAGTAGGTATAGAAAGAGGGTCTGTCTCACAAAACTGTTGTTATTGTTAGGTGCCGTCAAGTTGGTATTCGACTCATAGTGACCCTCTGTACAACAGGGGAAACACTATTGCCAGTGCTTCTCTGCTGTTCATAGGGTTTTCAATGGCAGATTGATTTTTGGGAGGGGGTTGCCAGGTCCTTCTCCCAAGCCTGCAGCACCTGGTGTTCCCAGGTGGTCTCCCATCCAGGTACTAACCAGGCCCGACCCTGCTTAGCTTCTGAGACCTGATGGGATCGGATGCCACAGGGCTACAGCTGCAGGCTCAAACAAACTGTGGTGAGGATGTGTATAGATCGCTTTGTAAAAATGCATTCCAAGTAGAGGGTGAGGGCTCACTAGAAGTTGGAAAAAATAAAAATAAAATAAGCTTTCCTCTTCATGTAGATAAATTCAGGTCCCTTGCAACATAGAGGGTGTTTCTTAGAATCAGCTGAAAAGTTGGCACTGTGAAATTAAAAAACAAACAAACAAACAAACAAAAACCCTACAAAGTCTGAGGCATGGAGACATGAGAATGCAGGCTGGTCAGCCAAATGTCTTCTCTCTGTCTTGATAGCTTTCCCAGCCTGGTGAACCCTGGGGGGTTCCTGGTATCTCTATATTTCCCCAAATCTTTCCGAAATCTCCCAGGCATGCCTATATTTTATTTGTTGACAAATGTCCTGTTGAAATGTCTTCTGGGGCAGGGCACAGATTTCCCATCCTTTCAAAATTTTTCTTACCACAAATAACGCAGAAAGCTGGTCTCAAATTTGCCCAGCTATCGCTTTGCTAATTTCAAGCCCTTCTTCAGAATTCATCTTCTCCACTCATCAGCACTGAACCGTGTAATCATTTTCCCCAGAAGGGAATATTTTCTGTGAACCTATCAGCATTTTCTGTGCAAACGAATCCATTTTCACACAGCCTTTGAATGTTTTTTTCAATTAAGTTCGTTCACAATGGCCAGAAATGTCACGTAAACAAGTCATTTGCAGCTGATAACTTTTAAAAATTGGTGGCTAGCGCATCTTTTTCAAGAAAGTTATCCACTTCTTTGCGGTCATGAACTTGGGCTGGCGTCCCGGCTGTAGAACATTTCCCTGGCTCGGTAAAAATAGCAGAAGGGGGAATTGTGATCCCGGGGATTACAATGAAGCTAAAAATAAGAGGAGTGGGGAGCGTGGCTGTCTGGAAATTCACTGTGGCGTTTCACGGTGCTCTGCCCGGGGGTAGCTTCTGAGCGTGGCTCTGTGCCACACTTCAACGAAGAGCACAAAGCAAAAGCTGCCTCTTTTCTGTCTCCCCGGCCTCATTGCTACAAAGTACTGTGCTTTCCTAGAGATGGAGACAGGGAGAGATTCAGCAGCTACATTGTAGCGTTTGCCAATTAACCCATGTGTTAATGGATGCTCAAGTCCACCCTTGGAGTCTGCCAACTCGTGATTTCCATTTTGCCTTTGAGGATTTGTTAGCGTCCCGATTATTTATTTTGCTTTTCCTGTGTACAAGGTATGGTAGGTGGTTGTTGTTATTGTTAGGTGCTGTCTAGTCGGTATCTGACTCATAGCAACCCTATGTACAACAGGTGAAACACTATTGTCAGTGCTTCTCTGCTGTTCATAGGGTTTTCAATGGTGAATTGATTTTTAAGAATGGGTTGCTGGGTCCGTCTCCCAAGCCTACAGCACCTGGTGTTCCCAGGCGGTCTCCCATCCAAGGACTAACCAGGCCTGACCCTGCTTAGCTTCCGAGATCTGACGGGATCAGATGCCACAGGGCTATGGCTGCAGACATGGTAGGTGGTAAGGGACATGTATTGTACTTCACTTGATAATTCTTCCCTGCAGAAAGGACCTACAAGCTATGTTGTTGCAGCCACTGTATCAATCCATCTACTTGAGGGTTTTCCTTTTTTTCATTGACCTGCCTCTCTCACAAACATGATGTCCTTCTCCAGGGATTGTTCTCTCCTGACTACATGTCCGAAATACGTCAGACGCAGTCTACCCCTCCTTGTTTCCAAGGAGCACTCTGGTTGCACTTCTTCTAGGACAGATCTGTTGGTTCTTTTGGCAGCCCATGGTATATTCAATATTCGTGTCCAGCACCATGATTCAAAAGCATCAATTCTTCTCCCCTCTCCCTTGTTCAGTGTCCAGCTTTCACAACCATATGATGCCACTGAAAACACCATGGTTTGCATCACAACATAGAATATTTCTTGTAATTCCTTATTTTCTTTCTGCACCTCCACCCAGCATGCAACTTCATAGGCTTCAATTTATCCCTGATTCCCAGGCAGTGCGGTGACCAACAAGTTATTATTGTTGTTAGGTGCCATCGAGTTGGGTCCATCTCATGACCCTATACAGGGTTTTCAATGGCTGATTGTTTCACACTGGGCTTCCAGGTCCTTCTCCCATTTTTTGTGGTGCTGAGGATGGAACCCAGGGCCTCAGAGAGCACAAAGAGGTGTTGGGATCTTTCTGGGGTTTCTCTCTCTGTGTGTTGTGGGCGGAAGCAAGAGGCGGGTGCCCCAATTGCACCCAGTGGCAATGTCGTGGCCAGAGAACAGAGTGTCACACACAGGATAAAAGGACAGGGGTTTAGTCACAAAGGAGGGGAAAGGAATGGAGGACTAGGGAGAGGGGAATGGGGACTTGGAGAAGGGAAGAGCTCAGCTGCTGTCTCTGCCACTGGGGCAGAGCCTCCATGGTGTCCTTGCTCTTCCAGCTCTCAGGCTTTGCCACTTTGGGGGTCCTGAGCTTGACTCCCGGACTCTTGCCTCACGAAGCTGTGTAAACCAGTGGATTTTGACATGAGGTTGTTGTTGTTGTTGTTAGGTGCTGTCGAGTCGAGTCCGACTCATAGCGACCCTATGTACAGCAGATTTTGGAAGAGTGGCAGGTCAATGCAAAAGAGGAAAACCCTCCACCAAATGGATTGACACAGTGTCTGCAACAATGGGCTTAAACGTAAATAAGATGGTTTGCCTGGCACAGAATCGGCAAGCGTTTGACATGATAGAGCACAAAATTCAAAAACCGTTTTTCGCACTCCCTATTGCCTTACCTGTGAGAAACTGTCTGTGTAGGATATCCGGTGTTGTAGAGGTCGGGGTCGGATAGGGGTGGCAGGCGGGTTGAAGGATGATGAAGGCAGGTCTGAGGAAGGCTGAAGGCCAGGCTAGGCAGAGGAGTAAATGAGCCTCAGGCCCTTAAGGAACCACAAGGACCCAGTGAGCGTCTCTTGGATGGTGTTCAGAATGGCTGTTGAACTCTGAGCTCTGGAGTTTATATGGCCTGATAGACAGCCAATCAGGGAACAGGGTTGGATCTGAAATGGCCAATCAGACACCAGTGGGGCTTTGATCTTGTTGTTAGGTGCCATCGAGTTGGTATCCGACTCATACCGACCCTTATAGGGTTTTCAATGGCTGACTGTTTCAGGATTGCCTTGGGAGTGGATTGCCAGGTCCTTCTCCCATTTTTGCGGTGCTGGGAATTGAACTCGGGACCTCAGAGACTGCAGTGCAGTGCTCTACCAACTGAGCTAAATCCCAGCTCAGCAGGGCATTAGATGCTACCATACCTTGGGTGCCATCTTGGCCCACTCAATGGCAGCGGGGAAGAGTGAGGTACCCAGATATATGGCAAAGGTGACCCATTGCTATCTTGCCCCATGGGATTCACTGGGAGGAAATGACCCGGATATAGACTAAGGATCATTTGCCCTGGAGGAGGGAGATCAGTCCTCCAAGTGGGCTAGATGGGCTCTGGGGACCGGCCATGTTTGGGGTACTCTCTATCCCCCTGGGAATTTCAACAGAGAGGTGCTCTACCAACTGAGCTAAACCCCAGCCTGGACCAACGTGTAATAGGTGCTCAATAAATATTTGTTAAATAAGCAAATGGAATAAAACGCACGAACGAACACCTACTTCAATGCCACCCTTGCATGGCAGAGGAGTTTTTTTTTTCTTGTTGGTGTTGCGGCTCCAGGTTTTTCAGTTGAGTTTGCTGATAGGAGTAACTGGGTGTGCATTTTAATAGTTTGGAGTGGAATGTATGATGTTTGGAATAAGTCCGGGCAACGACATCCTCCCAAGGATCCACGCATGATCCTGTGAAATCACGAGTGGATAATACATCTGTCTGAAGCTTAGGATAAACCAGTGGATTTTGACATGATAGAGTACAAAATCCAAAGACCATTTTTCGCATCCATTATTACCTTATCTTTAAGAAACTGTGGATGGCTAGGTGTGGGCCTCAAAGGAGAATGCTCATGATGATTTGAAAATGCTGATGAAATACTCCTTTCATGGTATTATGAAAATATTACCATTTTAATATTATTTCTATAATACATTATAACCATACTATGTCCATTTGTAATTCAGAAAATTATTTATGTGAAATGGAATGGGCTTATCATTATCTTTAAATTCTATTAAATACATAAATGCTTAAGATGCTTTTAATTTCTAAATATGGAAAATACAGATATTTATATGTAAACAGGGCTGAGATTTGGCTCAGTTGGTAGAGTGCTGTGCTGCAGTCTCTAAGGTCCTGAGTTCAATTCCCAGCACCGCAAAAATGGGAGAAGGACCTGGCAATCCACTCCCAAGGCAGTCCTGATACTGTCAGCCATTGAGGGTAGCTATGAGTCAGATACCAACTATCTATCTATCTATTATCTATCTATCTATTATCTATCTATCTATCTATTATTATCTATTATCTATTTTCTATCTATTATCTATCTGGTATCTATCTATCATCTATCTATCTATCTATTATCTATCTATCTATCTATTATTATCTATTATCTATTTTCTATCTATTATCTATCTGGTATCTATCTATCATCTATCTATCTATCTATCTATCTATCTATCTATCTATCTATCTATCTATCTGTCATCTATTTATTATCTTCTATCTATCTATTAAGTCTGCAGCCACAGCCCTATGGCATCCGATCCCGTCAGATCTCAGAAGCTAAGCAGGGCCGGGCCTGGTTAGTCCTTGGATGGGAGACCGCCTGGGAACACCAGGTGCTGTAGGCTTGGGAGGTGGACCCAGCAATCCACTCCCCAAATCAATCCGCCATTGAAAACCCTATGAACAGCAGAGAAGCACTGACAATAATGTTTTGCCTGTTGTACGCAGAGTCGCTATGCGTGAGATACTGACTCGACGGCACCCAACAGCAATAAAATCTATCTATCTATCCATCTGTGTATTATCTATTATATTTACCTATCTTCTATCTTCTATTATCTATCATCTGTTATCTATCTATTATCTATCTTCTGTTACCTATCTATGTATTATCTATATTCTACCTATTATCTATCTATTATCTATTTATCTAGCCATCCATAATCTATCTGTATTATCTATCTATATCTATCTATCTATCCATCTGTGTATTATCTATTATATTTACCTATCTTCTATCTTCTATTATCTATCATCTGTTATCTATTATCTATCTTCTGTTACCTATCTATGTATTATCTATATTCTACCTATTATCTATTATCTATTTATCTAGCCATCCATAATCTATCTGTATTATCTATCTATATCTATCTATCTATCTATCTATCTATCTATCTGTCTATCTATCTATCTATCTATGTCTGTCTATCCACCTCCTCAGGGAGCACTCAGCGATGCCTGGAGACATTTCGGGTCATGCATTCATTCCTTCAGGTCATAGCTCATGTCTTACTGGGCGACTTACCGGGTCACTCACTCATTCATCATTCACTCATTCCTGCACGCAGCCATTCATTCATTCACGGTTCCATGGTTCCTTCATCCATCCATCAGGTCGCACGTTGGTTCCCTCGCAGGCTCACGCCCCTGCTCACTCATTCATTCATTCATTCATTCATTCATCCCGCGTGCGCTCACTCAGTCCTGAGTTTTGTGGTGCACTGAGCCCTTCACGCCGTCGCTCCGTGGCCCCCGCCTCCCTTGCTCCCCGACTCCCCGCCTCATTGCCGCTCCCTCCAGCCCGCACAGCTTCCTTCCCTGGCCTGCGCTATTCCTGCCCGTCCTTGGGGCGCCCACGCGTCCCCTCATCTGCGGCTCCGGCCCTGGTGGGTGCTTCACCCCGTCCCTGCCCTCTTGCCCCGGTCCCCCAGGCCTCACCAGCTGAGGCCCGAGGGCCCAGGGAGTCTCAGGGCCCCACCTTTCCTGGTGCCCGCGCCCTGCACGCGCTCCCCGTACCCATGTGCGCTCCTGCTCCCCTCCCGTCCTCGGCTCCCCCTGCTTTCCGCCCCTGGCGGGCTGGGCCTCCACCCCCGCTGGCCCAAAGCCATGGCAAACATTGACTCAGGGCCGGCTGGTGAAAGGTCAAACGGCCAGACCCGGAAGCCTGGCGCTCCTGGGCTTGGCTGGGAGTGCTGGGCGCAGGGCGGCCGGGCCCTCTCCGGTGCCTCCCGCAGCCGGCCTGACTGGGCACCAGGCGGCGCGCGGCTGCCAGCTGGGGCTGCGGCGCTGCGGTGCGGGCCCGCGCCTGGCCAGGCTCCCGGGCACAGGCGCATCGCTGGGCCCCGGCCTCGGACCTGGCGCCGCCGCGGCGCGGAGCTGGAGAGGCGCTGGCGGACGTGATCGGCGGAGGCCGGGGACCCAGCCGACCTGGACGAGGTGGGAGGGCGCGAGGGCGCAGGGGGCTGGAGAGGGGCGCGGGCCCCCGGCCGGGGCCGCCCAAGCGCACAGGGGGCGCAGGGGTCTCGAGGGCGCAGGGAGCCTGGGGAGGGGCGCGGGCCTCAAGCGGAGGCTGCGGAGAGGCAATGGAGGCGCAGGGGACCCAGGGGCCTGGAAAGCCTGGGGAGGGGCGCGGGTCCCGAGTGGAGCCTTCTCAAGCTCACAGGGGGCGCAGGGGACCCAGGGGTGCAGGGAGCCTGGCCCCCTGCACTCGGGGTGCGGGCCCCGAGTCCAGGCCACCCAAGCGCGCAGGGAGCCCGGGGACCTCAAGGGGAGGGGCGCGGGCCTCAAGCAGAGGCTGTGGAGTCACAAAGGAGGGGCAGGGGACCCAGGGGCCTGGAGAGCCTGGGGAGGGACGCAGGCCCCGCGCGGGGCCTTCCTAAGCTCACAGGGGGCGCAGGGGACCCAGGGGCGCAGGGATCCGGGCGAGGGGGGCGCGGCCCAGGGCCGAGGCTGCGGAGATGCAGGGGAGGCGCGGGGCGCACGGTGGCTGGGGGGACGGTGGACCCGAGCTCAGGGAGCACAGGGGGTCCAGGGGCCGCCGGGGGTGACCAGGGCGCAGGTTCAGGGGCTGAGTCAGAGGACGCCCCGAGTTCGGTGGATGTGTGGGGCACGGTAGGGCCGCGTCTCCCCCCACCCCTCGTGTGGGGCCAGGGACGCGAAGCCTCGGGCACGGTCCCGGGGCGCAGAGGGGCTGCGGAGCGCTGGGAGGATCCTGACCCTGCTCGTGGCTTTGGGGAGGGCAGGGGGTCCAGGGCACCTGGCTGGAGGGCAGAGGTTGACCGCAGCCCGGAGACGCTGGGTTCTCTGGGGAGGCGGAGGTGGACAGGACTCAGCTGGGCGCAGGTGACACGGGGCAGGTTGGGGGACGGAGAGGGGGCGCTGGTAGAAGCTACGATCTTATGTTTGGGGAAAACCGCGCTGTCGTCCGCAGGCCGGGACGTCCACACAGGGCCCTTGGAGACGCGACTCTGCTCTGCGCGCTGGTGTCTCCGGAGAACCCGCCCGCCGCGCCTAGGCGCACGCCCGGCTCGCCAGGCCCCCGGCGGCCGCTCCTCCGGCCATGTCTGGTGAGCGCCTCCAGCCTTGTCTGGATGAGTTCATGGGACCCTGAGGGCCCGCGGGAAGCCTTTGTGCACTGGGGGGCTGGGGACCCCGCTTTGGTGATTCCCACAGCCGGCTTTTCCCAGGCGCCTGGGCTGGAGCGCCTGTGGCCTCCGATCCTGCTGGTGATGGGGCAAGGGGGAGCCTCATTAGCTGGGAGCGGGGCTTTGATCTCTTGCTAAGGACGCCTTGAGATTTCCTGATGTTTCCGCCTGTAAAATTCAGCTCTGGGAGACTCAACAGGCGGGTTTCATGGGGAAGGAAGAGGCTTACGGCCAGGGAGAATGTTGGGAAGCGATTTCTGCTCCTAAAACATACCTAAAACTCTGGAGGAAGGCCTGCCTCCGAAGGTCAGAGTGTACTTGTTGTTAGGTGCCTTCCAGTCATGTCCGACTCATAGCGACCCTCATAGGGTTTCCAATGGCTGACTGTTTCCGGATTGCCTTAGGAGTGGATTGCCAGGTCCTTCTCCCATTTTTGGGGTGCTAGGAATTGAACTTGGGACCTCAGAGACTGCAGAGTGATGCTTTACCAACTGAGCTTAATCCCAGCCTTCAGTGTAGAGAATTGAGTTAATTTACTTTTCCATATAACCGCTCCCCACGCATTCGAGCCGCAACCTTGAGCCCAGCTGGAAGGGATTTCAGGCAAGACCTGGTCCTCAGTGGCACCTGGTTAGCACTGTCTCTCTGCCCTTGGGTTTTGCGGACTCTGGATTTGGAGAGTTGAGAGGAGCCCAGGAATGTGAGGGTTGATTGTCAGCCCGGCCCATAAGTAAGAGGCCAGGCAGTGCAAGCAGGGCACCAAACTGACCCGTTTGCTCCTGGTAGTCGAGGCTTGCCATTTGGCTACTGTGAGTTCTTCCCTTGCCCAGGTCACACGCAGAAACACGGGTGTCAAAATCATCAGCCACAGTATCAGTGAGGGCGGTCGCCGGGCCTGTTGGGGGCCCCGTGGGCCCCTTGGGCTGCCACAAGGTCCTGGGATTTCAGGTGCCTCTCAAAGGGTCTTCCGCTCCTACCTGACAACCGTGCGCGGTGGCTCTCTTTAATCCCGCCTGGACGCGGTGGCCTTGGCGTTACCCTGATCAACGCCATCTTTTCAGACAATGTCATGCTACTTATTGCTTCCGTGATCCAGGGCAAGTCAGCTTCAGAAAGGAATACACAGATCACGTCTCTTAAGATGCTCATATGTTTTTTTATTTTTGGCACCCCTGGCATCTCTCTATCTCTCCCTCCCTCTCAAACACACACACACACACTCTCTCTCTCTCTCTACCTCTCTCTCTCTCTCTCTCTCTCTCTCTCTACCTCTCTCTCTCTCTCTCTCACACACACACACACAACTAAGTTACACCCTTGCCCCATACCAGAGACTCGATCATTCATTGTTGTTGCTGTTGTTAGGTGCTGTCAAGTCAGTATTCGACTCACGGCAAACATGTGTACAACAGGTGAAACACTATTGTCAGTGCTTC
>VMDO01034390.1:0-17034 GCA_007922755.1 Pedetes capensis | reverse complement strand
TCCTTTCTATTTTTTTTATGTACAAGTTGTTGCAAGTAACACTAATACATAGACTTTAGGTAATAGAATACTTCATGGCATCCTCACTGGATTTGATCAGTAACTCACACAGCCAGTAGAGGACACTATGGCAGTTGGAAGTTCACATCCAAGAAGATATTAGAATGTACTCAGTCATACAAAAGGAGCTGCATCTTTTTAGTTAGAAACAGAGTCATGCTGTTGTACATGAATTTAATGATGTGCAGAAGGGTGCAATATGGAAGCTGAGAAACCAAAGGACCTTTCAGTACCAAATAACATTTTATCGTCTCTCAGCTCAAATGTCATCTTCTTCACCCTCCTTTGTGATACTGGAGCTGTACCTTGCAAATTTTTCTTCTCTGTCAGCTGGCACAAGGCTAAAGGACATGGGAGTGTCACTGCAAGAGGAAGGACTTTCGTCTTGTCCCTGCAACAAGGCTACCAGCGACACACCCCTCCAGTGCATGTCACATGAACCCCAGGAACTGGTTTCCTGTTGCCCAGCCCTACCCTGTGTCAGCTTTGCAAACTTTACCGCTGCTGAATAGTGGGTGGATAGCAGTTCTTGCTGTGCATAGTTTCAGGAGATGGGGTACTGAGCCATAGATATATTTTCATGACAAGGCTCAAATCACAGCTTAAGGGATCAGGTGAAGAGGCTCTTCCTAGTTAGTTCCTCCCTTAGGTATTTTCCATTAGTCTGCACCACTCCACTTTCAATAATGCTTAGAACAACTAGACAGATGACAAAGGAAATAAGGGACCTAAATAGTAATATGAACCGACTACTTGTTCATGTATGGAACACCCCACCCAACAACAGCAGGAAACATGGTCTTCCCATGTACATGTGGAAAACTCTGCAGGACAGGCAATGCTATGCTATAAAGTAAGACTCAGCGAATCTGAAATGATTGGAACCTTACATTGAAAGATGATTGAAATGGTATATACCCACGTGAACTGAGCCTGCAGCCATAGACCCGTGGCATCCGATCCCATCAGATCTCGGAAGTTAAGCAGGGTTGGGCCTTGTTAGTACTTGAATGGGAGACTGCCTGGGAACACCACGTGCTGTAGGCTTGGGAGAAGGACCTGGCAACCCACTTCCAAAAATCAATCCGCCATTAAAAACCCTATGAATAGCAGAGAAACACTAACAAGTGTTTCGCCTGTTGTACACAGGGTCTCTATGAGTCGGATGCTGACTCAATGGCACCTAACAACAACAAGTGAACTGAAAAATATATATATATATATATATATATATATATACATATATATACAAAAACTCATATATTCACAATATAATTATCCATATCAGTGAAAAAAAATGAAAACAACCCAAATGTCTATCATAAAGAAAATTTTTTAATGTATTCTTCCATACAATGTAATACTATGCAGATTAAAAATAAATGTATGGATAAAGTATTGACAAATTATCAATACATGCTACAAAAGGAATGCACGTTGGAAATATTATGTTTAATAGAAGAAGCCAGAGGCCATAAATTGTATGATTCTATTCATGTGAAGTGAGTAGAACAGGCAAATCCATTGAGATGGAGAGAAGATTAGTGGTTATCAGGAAGTAAGGGGAGAGGGAACTGAGGAGTAACTGCCACAGAATGTGGAGTGCAGGGGGACTACATTGTTCTGGAAACAGATTCTGGTGATGATAGCAGGAGCCTTTGAATAAACTAAAATCACTGACATGTGCATTCTACAGTGTTGAACTGTATAGTCTGTATATTTTATCTCAAATTTTTTAAAACTTTCAAAAAAGTTCATGATATATTAAGAAACCAGTGATTACACTACAGAGGTTAGCTTAGAGCGGATCATACAAAGCTTTTAAATGGCACACCAAGCTAAAGTTTGCCTGTGAAAGTGAAGAAGTATTTTAAACAGGAGGGTAGAATGCTGAGGACTGAGTTTTAGGTGCTAATCATACTGGGTAGAGTGGTAGAGAATGAGACCAGAAGCAGAGGTAGCAGTGGAGAGCATATTGCAGTAGTCCAAGTGGGAGATAAAAACAGCAACTAAGACAGGAAGGGGCTGGGATTTAGCTCAGTTGGTAGAGCGCTGTGCTGCAGTCTCTGAGGTCCCAAGTTCAATTCCCAGCACCCCAAAAATGCACCTGGCAATCCACTCCCAAGGCAATCCCGAAATAGTCAGCCATTGAAAACCCTATGAGGGTCGCTATGAGTCAGATACTGACTCGACGGCACCTAACAACAACAACAACAACAACAACAACAACAACAAGACAGGAAGAGAGAAATGCAGACTAAAAGAGAGTCCAAAATACAGTAGAAGGTAGGATCAGTTGGCCATGATGGCTGGCTGGGTCCATTGAGAAAGGGAAGAATCAAAGATCCTGAGAAATTCTGATCTGAAATTTGGAAGGTGAGGTGAAGAAAGCTGTCATTGTCTCAGAAGGTCTTAGGAAATGAAGAGTTATTTGGGTGAGGAAGTGGAGAGAGACATTTTGGATACGTTGGGACTTGAGATACTTACAGTAAATCTCGGTAGACATGGCCAGTGGTTAATCCAATATTTTTGTCTATATTTTATTACAGCTATGTAGGCTACAGATATGATTCTATATCTGTAATTATAATTTATATCTCCAATCTATAATTGCATGCCTGTGACTACAATTGGTACTTAAAACCACCAGAGCCCTTCAACTCACCAGGTGAGTCCTCCAATTTGAGACAAGTTATATGATTTATAAAAGCACTAAGATGAACTAAAGGCAGATGAGTGTTAAAGAACTGAGAAAAATAAACACTGGCATTGAGAACCCAGGAGAGAAAACCACATGAGCTTACATGGCCCATGCTATCCCCAAACCCTTTGCTTATTTATATTCTAGTTGCCTTTTCAACACATAGTCTACAAGGAAACCACTATGCCAGTGCATAGCAAGCAATAGCAATTTAAAAATATCTTCTCATCCAAGCAGCAATATATATATATATATATATATATATATATATATGAATTTCCTAGGTATACTGATGAGTGTTAGACAATATATACTAATTTTCCAAAGCAAGCCAAGCTTTGAGACAAGACTATTCTCACATTGCTCTCAGGTGGGGGACAAATTCCTTCCACCATCAATTAGTGAAAAAGTCTTTGCACCTGTGTATGTCCACAGGGTGAGCAGGCTTGATGTACTTCTGTGTGCTAGGAGTATTGCTTTGTGTTTTTCTACTTAATTTGTTGCTTCATCTTCCCAGGGTACACATACATAAATTATTATGCATTCCTAAAACATGCCACCGAATGACTAATTAGCAGGGAATGAACATTTTTTAAAGTACTTTTGTCATCTAATTATATGTAAGAGAATGAATTACCTTCATCTACTGTAAATGCGGAGGAAAATATGAGCAAAATATATTCCAGAGCAATTGACACTCATACAAATAAATTTAGAAAAAGTGAGATAATGTTGCTTTTAGAAGAAGTATCTAATGCTTTATAGTATAGGAAGATGGGCCAGTCACTGAAAGGAATATAACTGAGCTAAATATAAAAATATCAAATATACCATGGACTATCAAAAGAACCAACAGATCTGTCCTAGAAGAAGTGCAACCAGAGTGCTCTTTGGAAGCAAGGATGGCTAGACTGTATCTTACTTATTTTGGACACGTAGTGAGGAGAGACCAGTGAGGAAGGACATCATGTTTGGGAAAGTGGCAGGTCAACAAAGAAAAAGGAAAACCCTCCACTGGATAAATTGACACAGTGTCTGCAACAATGAGTTTAAACATAAATAAGATGGTGTGCCTAGCACAGAATTGGGGAGTGTTTCATTCTTCTGTATACAGGGTAATTATGATTTGGACCCTACTCAATGGCACCTAACACCACCACCAACAAATGTAAAAAGCACATTGTCATTGTTTTTAGGTACTGTCGAGACAAGTCCGACTCATAGAGACCTTATATACAGCAAAACAAAGCACCCACACACACACATACTTTACTATGCCCAGCTCTATGTCAGTGATTAATCTGCTATTCATAGGGTTTTCAATGGATGATTATTCTAAAATTGTTCCAAGAGAGGGATGCCACATCCTTCTCCCATTTTTGCAGTACTGGGGATTGAACCTAGGGCCTCAGAGAGCACAGAGCAGCACTCTACCAACTGAGCTAAACCTCAGCCAAAAAGTGCATAGAGGGCTAAAACATTGTGAAAAAAATCCAGTTTATGTTGAAAGAGAGATCACCTCTTCTTTCTTCCAACCAAAGATAATGGTACTTGATACACCTTGGTTTTATGAATAATAAGTGTAAAATTTTCAGCTAGAAATCGGAAGTGGCCCATCTGGGCAGTCATAAGTAGCAAGACCATTCATTACAGTTTTATAATTAATAAATATGAAATTTTTCGATTTATGGATGTAAATTGTTTTATGTGAGAGTCAAAAAGAAACTGACAGGGGAGATTTGCCAGTGAGAGAAGACCAGCAACCTTGAGATTCAAGAACACGAGCTCTTCCAGTAGCACCCATTACTCAAGAAGACTTGGTTTTCTCGTTCTTACAACATGTACAAAAAATTAACACAATCCTGAGTATCCATCTTTTATTTAGGCATTTTAGAAACAGGAATAGTAATCTTTATCCTACTTCTCCACAAAGGTTGCTTTCAAAATGGGATAAGACACTGTACTTCTTTGAAAATAATAACGTTCTTTGTAAAGTATGGACATGTCACTATTAATTTGGTGATCAGAAAACAAGTGTTGGGATACAATCACTGATCCAATCACTGATCACTGATCACTGATCAGCCAATCACTGATCACCTTCCTTTCCAGCACTGAGATGTGTCTACTGGACCAAATGCAGAATTAGTTACACGGCCATTTTTTCTCGGAACGCATTTAATGGCAAAAGTCATGTTTCTCCATTTTGCCTTAGTTGAATCTTCTCTGATCCTCAGCTGCCTGGTAATTGGGATGCTTTGCTTTACACCTGTGTAAAGCCAGGCTTGGTGACGGATCTTAACTATACCATGGTAGCTTCTTGATGAGACAGACACAGAGGGGGTTCCCGTGTTAGCGTCAAGAGTTCCACACTTCCGTGTGGATAATACCCCTTAGATTCAGTCACTTTGTCTTCTCAATGCACCCCAGGACATTCGGAATCCACCAGCAACTTTGTGTTCCACGTTCAGTGAGTCTCTCTTCCCACACTGGATCAGGGCCACTTCTGCTACATCACCGCGAAGCACCCACCTCAGTTGTTGAATGCCAGGGCCAAGAGCCTTCAATGGGCCAGAAGCACAGAAACTCCTCCCACTGCCACCCACCCTCCAAAACTCAGACTTTTGGAACCCATATGAAAGTCTATAAATCATAAAGAAGAATCAGAGATAGTGCTGATTTATTCTTTCCTGGTGATGCCCCAGCTGTCCCAACCACCATCATCAACACCACCAAATGCAGTTAAATAAACAGCGCTAGTTAGTTTCTTTTCTCTTTAGCAACTCATTAAGTCACATGTATGCAGAAACAAATACTTGTGTGCATTTAATTTATTATATTTTCAGCATCTGTTTCTTCAATTCTTCCTCCTAGAAGAAATTTAATTGTACTCATGTAGCTGTTATTTTCTAAGGATTTGTCACAACCTGATTCTATCCACTCATCCATTCATCACTCATTCATTTACCCACCCGTTCCACAGCCCTTACTTTGCTGCAAGTATTATTTTTGAATATTTACTCAAAAACTTGTTCTCATGTGCAAGACTGCCCCCACCTCAATAGTCTAAATCCATGAGGTTCAGTCCAACCACCTTACCAGTGTTTGGATAAAGAGTGGCACATTTGGACAATATCGCATAAGTAGAGGCTTCTCACTGGCTTCAGAAAAGGTGCTATGTCTCTCCTGAGGGCAGGCTGAGCGGCAGCTCTTTTCACTCCCAGGTTTGAATGTGGAAGCTGGGAGCCCAGGGATTGGTAAGTCCATGCTCAACAAACCAGTCCTGGGACTTCCTGGACTGTGGGCCAGGAGCTGAAGGGCCAGAACTCTTGTGTCCCTCATGACCCAACCAAGCAACAGGAATAGAAAGTGTCCCCCAAAGGTCAGGTGTTTTAATGTTTGGTCTCCAGCTGGTGGCACTGTTCTGGAACATTATGACACTTTGGAAGGAAGGTGGGTTGTAAGGAATAGGAATAAGGATAGAAATTGATTGTGTGGAAATAAGGATAGAAATGATTGTAATAGGAATATAAGTAAATAATGAGAGAAACTGTGTGTAAAACCTGAAGTATGAAATGCTGTGACACCCCATCAGATGATGTAACCTAAGCACTCCTGGGACTGCCCCAGGGGAGAGTGAAATGTGTGATGAGAGTGATAAGGATAGACCCCTGGCACCCAATAACCACATGGCACAGTGACATCAATGCAAGATATTCAGATGGAGCACAGACTCCACACTGAGCTGTATAAGGAGAGAAGAGACCTGACAGCAAGCAGGCTTCCTCCAATCTGAGCGATGACAGGCTTCACGTCTCGCTGAGCCCCCCAGCAACAGAGAAACCATCTCCACATCGCCACCATCTCTGCGCTGTGAGAAGAAGGACATCAGGACAGAAGGCCGAGGACACTGCTCAACTGGACAGATCGCGAGGCTTACCTGTGTCATCAGGTATGACTACAGAGGTGCCAGGTATCGGTGTGCCAGGGTGAATGTGTGTGTGAACTAACCCTGTGTGTAGCAATAAAGGTTTCCTGCCAGTGACAATATCTGGTCCTCATTCCTGACCTCATCTTAAGTGAGGAAGAGATTCTCAGCTCCATCCCCATTTCTCACTCATGACATGGATCTTAGCTTTTGTGGGAATGATGTCACCAGGGGCATGCCTTTGGAGGTTCCTCCTCACCACTGCAAGGCTGGGGCTCTCTCTGTTTCTGCCCTACCATGCCATGAGATTATTTGCCACAGGCCCTGTCACCAGTACCATACCTGCCTTGCTGCCATTATGGTCTGATCTACTAACTGTGAGGGCTAGAATTTAGCTCAGTTGGTAGAGCACTACGCTGCAGTCTCTGAGGTCCAGAGTTCAATTCCCAGCACCACAAAAATGGGAGAAGGACCTGACAATCCACTCCCAAGGAAATCCCAAAACAGTCAGCCATTGAAAACCCTACGAGGGTCACCTATGATTTGAATACTGACTTGACGGCACCTAACAACAACAACAACTAACTGTGAGCCCTCAATAAATCTCTTTCCTCCATGACTTAGTTTCTGCTGCAGTGATGACAGCCGACAAGTACAGGGACCCATCAGCACCACCACCAGCAGCCTCTTGGTTCTTCAGGTGGGACACTGAGGGCTATGTTACTTCCTTGCTTAGCAGTTGAGTATGGGCTCCTTCATCCAGCCCATATGTTTCAAAGTTCTCCAACCTGAAGAAATGGGTTACTTCTAATTATGTGGACAATGTAAATTGATAAAGAGAAGCCCCTTGTTGCTACTGTTGTTTTTGTTGTTGTTGTTGTTGTTAAGTACTGTCAAGTAGGGTCCGACTCATAGTGACCCTACATACAGCAGATCAAAACACTTCCAGATTCTGTGCCAGGCCCAGGATCTTATTTATGCTTAAGGCCATTATTGCAGATACTGTGTCAGCCCAACTAGTGGAGGGCTTTCCTTTTTTTTCGTTGACCTGCCACTCTCCCAAACATGATGTCTTTCTCCAGGCATTGGTCTCTCCTGACTACATGTCTGAAATACATAAAATTCAGTCTAGCCATCCTTGCTTCCAAGGAGCACTCTGGTTGCACTTCTTCTAGGACAGATCTGTTGGTTCTTTTGGCAGTCCATGGTATATTCAGTATGTATCTCCAACACCATAATTTAAATGCATCAATTCTTCTCCAGTCTCCCTTGTTCGACGTCCAGCTTTCACAACCATATGATGTGACTGAAAGTACCATGGCATGAAAGTACCATGGATGAGATGAGGTGCACCTCCATCTTCAATATGACATCTTTACTTTTCAATACTTTAAAGAGATCTTTTGCCACAGCCTTTCCCAAGGCAATGTGTCTTGATTTCTTGGCTGCTGCTTCCATGAGTGTTGATTGTAGAGCCAAGTAAATCAAAATCTCGGACAACTTCAATCTTTTCTCCATTTATTGTGAAATTGCATACTGACCCAGTTGTAAAGATTTTTGTTTTGATGATATTGAGTCACAATCCATACTGAGGTCCATGTTCTTTGATCTTCATCAGTAAATGTTTTAAATCCTCTTCACTTCCAGCAAGCAGAGTTGTGTCATCTGCATAACGGAGGTTGTTAATGAGTCTTCCTCCAATCCTGATGTTGCATTCTTCTTCATAAAGCCCAACTTCTAGGATTATTTGCTCAGCATAGAAGAGTAGAATTAATCCAGGTAGTTTACTCTAAATAAAAGACCTGGTCCCAAAAAACAGCTTGCCTTTTAATTATAAGCAAGGTCATTATTTCCCCTTTGTATGTTTTGGCCCTTCCTCAATCTTAATGCTCAAATAGGTAAGAAAAATTATTCCACAGGACTCAGTGAGTATGCAAATGACTGCCAATACCCACACAAAGTCAATTATAATTAAATTTATCATGCTTCCAGGTTGGTATGATTCATTATGGGAAAGTAAGTTTTCAGGCAACTTTGAATTAGTTATAGAATACAATTTTTGCCTAGAGTTCCTTCCCTGGAAGCACTATTAACAATGAGCTTCTGGCTGTGATTTAAAATGCATTTGACTTGGAAGCCAGCCAGAGGAACTCCCTTACAGAAGTAAAAGGAAATGAAATAATTTGGCATTTTCACAGGCCTCTTTCAAATTGAAAATCAGCAAAATTCCTTGAAAATGCACTTAAAATTTACCTTCCCCATCTGCTGTCACCAACTTGTGCTCACGTTTCCATGTAACTTGTTGAAGCAACAGACATCTCCCCACGTTTGCAGAGGAAATTTCTGAACTCCCAACAGCGCAAAAATCAGGCAACATTGGAGCTCAAAATGTATGTTGTTGTTGTTGTTGTTAGGTGCCGTTGACTCAGCGACCTTACGTACAACAGGTGAAACACTATTGTCAGTGCTTCTCTGCTATTCATAGGGTTTTCAATGGCAAATTGATTGGAAGGGGGTTGCCAGGTCCTTCTTCCAAGCCTACAGCACCTGGTGTTCCCAAGCGGTCTCCCATCCAAGTACTAACCAGGCCCAACCCTGCTTAGCTTCTGACATCTGATGTGATTGGATGCCACAGGGCTACGGCTGCAGGCATTAAAATGTATAGCTCTTACTAATTGCTAAAGACCAGAGGAAAGTTAATTATCATCTTTGGGCCTCAGATTTCTTTCCTGTTAACAGGGGATAAACTTATCTATTTCTAGATTTGTGGGAGTTAAACGAGATCATTATTTGCAATGCCCAGTACCATGACTGTCTCAGAGTAAGGGTGCAATTTCTACTTGTGCTTTCTTCTATTTCTTTGCCAAACTTCAAAAAATAAGATCCACTCAATCTAGTAATCAATGTCCTTTTCAACGTGGCTCCAGTTTAACCTGTAATCTCACCTTAAACTTTTTCCTTAATAAGTCCTCCTCCCTCATTGGAAGCATCTGTGTATCATCTTCCAATCACTGTCCCTCTGTCATCACCACTCCCGCTCCATAGACCCTTTCTTCTTTTTCAGGAGGGTCCCTTCATTGCTGAGCATTCCCTCTACCTCTCTTCTACAAAGACTTTCTGGCCATACCTCCTGTGCCACAGGGTTACTCACCCTCAGGTGTGTGATTTCTCACCAACCAGACTCTAGGTTCCTTGTGGCAAGGAGACTTAGTACAAGGCTGTCTCACACATGCCAACCGGAAGTTTAGGGACTCCTCTCTACCCCTTGATGTTTCCACTCCTCATCTATTCTGCAACTGGAAACTGGAAACATGAATTCATTTTCTGTCTGCATACTTAATTTGATAATCGGGCAAGAGATTCTTCATTAAGCATGACATAATTGAAGAAGAAAATGTATTTTTAATGTTTTGATCTGTACATTCATGAACCACAAAATTAAATTCCATGATCAACAGTGACAGAGAAGACTATTTTCAAAATGACAAAAAAAAATATACGTCTTTTTGTAAATGCAGCATTTCTGTGGGCATACACATCGTTACATTGTGTTTGCCCAGTACAGCATTGAAGTTAACAAGATTGGCTGCGGATCCCATACACATAGGCTTAAAACTGAGTTCTATCACTTGTTAATCCTGTGACTTGGGTAAGTTCCTTAATTAAACTCAGTGAGCCTCCTACCCCCATCTTTAACACTTAATGATACTAGTTAGTGTCTACCTCATATGTGTGTTGTGCATGAGAATCAATTGAGTGTATATATCTTGAGTCCTTAAAACAGAGCATTGTACATGGAGCCTATTTAGGAACCTGGGCACCACATTGCACATAGCATAGATCATCAACTAGAAGGCAAGCCGCAGATGACTCACCCCCAAAATTTAACAGGGAAATAGGATGGAAAGATCTAGAAGTGGAAACTTCCTGATATAAGCAAAACCCCACAGCTACCCACTGTAACCAGAGACAGGGGCAGAAGACCTAACCCCAGAGGTTCCCACAGGCCAGATCCAGCGACTCACTCTAAAGAATGCAAATAAAAGGAATAGTGAAAAGGTAGGGAAGGATTTTAATTGAAATGGTTATTTTGGCAAGAAAGAAACTAAGCATCTCAGCCCATCTTTGGAGTACTGCCATACGGGTTGGGTTTACACAGAGGAAGAGGCAGGGCAGAGCGGGCAGGTGTGGGTAATTACACAGACTTGGTCAAACTGAGGGCTGCATGATCACAACCTCAGTTCTGGTTCTTCAAGGTGGCTTTGGTGGAACTCTTACCAGTTTAAGTTCCATGAGATGATTGCTTCTGCTTAGGGGAAATGTCATCGTGGGGTGGTCTCTCTGTGAGGGGGGCTCAATGTTCTGAAATTCCAAGGTGACTGCTAGTTTAGCACAGAGTCAGTAAGATGCTTCAGTTATTCTTTGTGCCTTCAACCTTCAAGGGGCATAAGACAGGTTAGGTATCACTGGCTTTTAGACGGACTCTCCTTGAGTAATTTACATGCTGGCATGTAGAGTTAAGCAGGTGTCTGACCTGAAGTAAAGGAGACAGACACAAAAGGAAGGCATGGGTGCCAGGCTTTTATCCTGATTTTCCCTATCTTGTAGTCCCAAGTAAGAAGTGAGTGCTTTTTAGCAAAAGTAGTTTCTAAGTACCTGTTAACCATCATCAACAGCAAATGGGTTTTCTAAAATGATAGACCACAAAGCCAGAACATTTCATTTTCTGTATTTCATATGATATGACTTGATGTTTTCAGTTTATACTTTCATTCATGATTGAATTCCTCTAGTGATCTAAGAACCTGATAACTAATTATTTTTGATTATATTACATACTCTCTACATCATGCTGAAACTGGATTTGATTCTATGTGAAAAATTGGTGACCACATGTCTTTAAATCATTTTCCTACAAAAGCCTCATTGTATTTATTGAAAACAAGTCAAACACCTACCTTCACTACATATTTATTCAACCTTTAGATTGAGATGATTTATGGAAAATGTGTAATAACTTTAAACCACTATAGAGACACAAAAGCCTATCAGGAAACTGAATTTAGAAAATGTGTTTCAATTTCAAATGTGGTGGTGACAAAGTATTCAATGTGTTAACTGCTCAAAGTTTGCAAACAGCAAGAACTTATTACCTTAGTTATGATATTGGCTTTCTGGAATTCCCATTTAAATAAAGCTAGATAGTAGGATGGATTTTGGCTTTTTCAACTCTCCTTTAATTAATGAATCAATATTAATGTATGTGGTATGAACAAAAAAATACAGTGAATGTTTAAATAGAAAAATGACTACAGAAAAGAAACATTGACATTAATCCCCCTCAAAATTCTGCTGGCTTCAAATACGTTTATCCAATCTTTCTTGCCACCCTCTGAAGGAGTTCCAAAGTCCTCTTTGATGTTTTCTTTAGTTGTGCTATCATGGTTGCCTTGATGTGTTTCATCAATTCAAGATATTTACCGTTCATGACCATTTTGACTTTGGGGAATAAGCAGAAGTCCCGTGGTGCCAGATCCGGTGAATGAGGTGGATGGGAACACAGTGTAATCCTTTTATTTGACATAAGAGATGTGTGACACTGAAGGCTGTCATCATAAAGGATGAAGCCAGTGACACTTGTGAAAGAGGACTTCCAGAACTGCTTCAGAAAGTGGCCAGAACCATGGGATGATGTGTGTGAAGCCAAAGGAGTATTTGAAGGGAGATTAATGGCAATGTGTCTTTCACTGTGATCATTTTTTTTTAAACAGTCACTGTATTTTTTATCACACTTCAAATGAGTTTGTGTGTAAGAATGAAGTATAGAGCCATATACGTTGAAGTCTATGCCACTAGATAAGACATAGATCAAAGACATATACTTCTGAATCATAGGAAACTGTGATTCTACAATTGTCTAAAAGATAATAAGAACGTACATGGTTTCATAACATTAACTTTTCTTACTGCTCTCAGGACCATGTACCTGTTTAGATGGTCCTTCATGGGCCACTACAGTAGCAAGAGTGATGCTGTTACGGGGTCCTATCCTATTTGCCTGCTGTGACTGGACCATGTGGCAAGAGATGGGAAGAGTCCTCTGTGTAGGACTGTGCTCTATTAGCAGAAGTCGCTCTCTCTTGGGGAAGTATGTTAGTGTTTAACTCTAGACCTCCATGTCTTCATCTCTGAAGTGGGGAAGATAATACCAACTTCTACAAAATGTAAGTAAGAATTGAATGCAACTCAGGGACAGTATGATTGGGGTTCCCTGGGTTCTTTTCTCTCTGCACCTCCCTGGACACAGGCCTCCCAGTGATAGCCAGCGGTACTGGGGAGGCTGCCCTTTGAGAGGACAGGCGGTATGAAAAGGCACAACTAGTGTGAGAAAGCCTTCAGCCCAGGTCTGTCCTCTCTTCTTAGGCCTCAAGGAAGAAGGGCCTTCCTGGGATTTGTCTAGGGTGAAAGATGTGAGGGTTCTTCAGCCTTTCCTCAATGGAGGCAGATGAGAGTGCAGAAGTGCCCTATGGAAAAGAATGGTTGAGTGTAATTGCCATTTCCCAATAAAACTTCCACAGCACTCTGACCTGGAGATGTTATTCTTACCTGTTAGGAACGAAATGGGAGGGGGAAGTCACTTCCCAGAGCACAGGAGAGTGCACACTACATATGGTTGCCTAGGTGCTTACTAGCACTCTCTCTCTCTCTCTCTCTCTCTCTCTCTCTCTCTCTCTCTCTCTCTCTGAAGACCCTGCATTCCCCTGGCCAAGGAAGAGACCAGCTCATCTCCACACATCAGGCATCCTGGGCATGGGATGAAAGAGGACACAAAGGACCCTCAGCACATGTGCTCTGGGAAATGTTAGGGATTGGATTCAGTTTAAATGTGTCCTTCATAAGGGCTTGTTTATTGGGATTTTGGTCCCCAAGGTAGCAGGGTAATGGGAGATGGTGTAAACTTTAGGAGGTAAGACCTGAGAGGAGGTCCTTAGGTCATTGGGGCACTGCCCTTGGAGTTGGAGGGATGTACTCCTGAGGTGGAACTGTTACAAAAGCCTGCACTTGACCCTGCAGCTATCCAGCTTCCTGTTGGGCAATGTAATCACTCATTCCTGCCATTCTCCTGTGAGGTTTTGTCAGAACCTATGCCAGACTGGACTTTCAGCATCCCAAGTTACAAGCTAACTACATCTCTTTTCTTTATTAAGTTAGGCTGCCTCAGGTATTTTGTTATAGTGAGGAAGCCTGACTAACACAGGAGACCATCTCCTTTGTGGGAATATGCAGAGAGGTTCTCCTTTTCTTCCTGTCAAGATCTTTAGGATTCTTCTCTTCAGTAACTTAGTCCTGCCAGAGGAATCACAACTGGTCTGTGGCTGAGAATTACTTGACAATTGGCCAATTAGAGGGGATAGTTTTGATGAAATGGTCTCTCAGCCAAGTCATTCACCTGATAAAATGCTCCTGTTTCCACCACATGTCATCACTTAGTCTTTGCCAAGACATTTCTCAGTCAAAACAAGTGCATGTATTTTCTATAGAGACTCATTTTCATTGTTGGAAAGGAGAAAAAGGAAGGAATATTCATTCAGTGAATTTGAAATTACAAATGGAACAGAATTACAAATGGAACAGAAATTACAAATGGAACAGAATATTGGCCAATTTCATGATGCTCATTTCAATATTCATCATAGAACAACTAATTCTGGATATTGTAAGATGATAATGTCAAGGGAAAATGTACTTTCTAGTCTAAAGCATCTTCTATACAACATGCATTCATCACCAGCAATGAAAGTCTTTCAAATTGAAAATATAATGATCGGCACTTTAGCCAAGATCAAAAGTCCTGGTTTAATAATGTACAATCAAAGTCTGGGTTATTGTTAGTTATTGTGCCTCAAAATGCTGAGACATCAAAATTGGCAAGCAATTGTTTCATCTATTTATTGGTATTAAATATTTGTAGTGGGATTATTGCCGGCAGCTGTAGCCCTATGGCATCCGATCCCAACAGATCTCAGAAGCTAAGCAGGGTTGGGCCTGGTTAGTACCTGGATGGGAGACCACCTGGGAACAACCAGAAGCTGTAGACTTGGGAGAAGGACCTGGCAACCCCCTCCAATATCAATCTGCCTTTGAAAACTCTATGAACAGCAGAGAAGCACTGACAATAGTGTTTCCCCTGTTGTACAGAGGGTCACTATGAGTTGGATACCGACTCGACGGCACCTAACAACAAAAACAACAACAACAACAACAAGTGGGATTATTAATTTAAATGCATTTTAATTGCATACATTGAGGAAGATTTCTCATAAGTGGGGAAAAGTAAAGACTAAACAATGTGGATATTGTAGCATAAATGTTTTAATATATTTTTGGAATAATGTGATTTTACAGAAGTGACTTCTGATTGTTTAACATAAATTGTGAATACTATGTCAGATGTGGTACATTGGAATACATATACTTAAATATTAATCCAAGGTGTATGAAACCAGATAACAGGAAAAGTACATAAAGATGTCTAGGGCAAATTTGTGACAGAAGAAATACTAAACATCATTTCTAGGAGTCCTGCAGAGATCTTAGTGACCCAATGGAGAGAGTAGGATTTGAATTTCATGGAAGGGAGGCAGTAATAATGCACAAAAATTGTGTACTTTGCATGTGCCAGGCATTGTGCTAAAGATTTTACATGCCTATGGCATTTACTCTTCATGCTCTCTCAAGGAGAGAAAAGCTGGGCTCAGCACTGGGGAGGAGCCTGGCTTGATGAGGTCTATCCAGAACCATCATGTTATGGTTGGCAAGACATTCTCTACCACCCAGGAAGAATTTTCTATGAAGTAGTAGTTTCTTCTCTTCCTGTCTCTCTCCCTGTCTCTCTCCCTGTCTGTCTGTCTGTCTGTCTGTCTGTCTGTCTGTCTGTCTGTCTCTCTCTCTCTCTCTCTCTCTCTCTCTCTCTCTCTCTCTCTCTGTCTCGTGTGTGTGTACTAGGGATGGAACCCATGACCTCACACATGCTAGACAAGTGTTCTACCACTAAGCTATACCTGCAGACTGGTGATAGTTTCTAGATAGTATATCCTTGTCAGAGTTTTAATTATTCTGGTTGAGCTTTAAATTGGTACAATGTAAGGACAATGAATAAACAAAAGAAAAGTAGCCAGGAAAAGGGGGATTTAAGTCAAACTATATCATAAAACAAAGATGAGGACTTTCTTTCCAATACGCCTCTGTTATGGTTTGGACCTAAATTATTCCCCAAATGTCATGTGGTTTGGTCCCCCAGCCAGTGGTGCTGTCCTGGGAGGTTGTAGAACTTTGGGAGGCAGGGCTTTGGTGGAAGTAGCTCCCTAGGGGTGGACCTTTGGCAGTCTCCACCGCCCCAGAACTGGAGGCTTAGCTCTATCTCTGTTTCCTGATTCCACTGGTATAAGGTCTTCTGACATGGGCCCTGTTTCTGTCACTGCTATGCCTATCAAACAACCACTATGGACTGACTCCTCTAACTGTGAGCCCCCAATAAATACCTCTTCCCTATAAGTTTGTTTGGAATGGTTTTTCTGCTACCACAATTTGACAGCTGACTAATACTGAAATATGGTACCAGGAAATGGTGATTTCTGTGCAGAAACCTGATCCTAACCATGTGGTTCTTAGGAACTCGTTTGTGGGAGGAGTTTGGAAAAGTTTGGAGATGGGAGTAAGGAGCTCTGGAAGGCTTAAAGGGAAGTTCTTGTGAGAATAAAGAAGACCAGCTTCTGCCACTGGTGATAGAAATGCAGACAGCGTTCACAGTGTTTTAGAATAAAATGAGGACAATATTTGACATTGAACTAGAGAATATCCATGTTATATTCTAGCAAAGAGATGGTCCACATTGTCCATCCCCTGGAGTTGAGAGAGGCTAAATTAAAAAGTTATGAACTAATTAACTTGGTGCAAGGATTCTCAGGAGAGCAGCAGGATACAGGCAGTGTGGCATCCTTGTTGCTTGTTGCTTTTAGCCAGATATATAAGGACAAAATGGAACAAAAGGTACAAATGTTCTAAAAAATAGGCCATTTAAACGGGGAAAAAGTTGTGGCTTGTCTAAGGTTACTGTGGACAGGGCTGGTTCAGGCCTGAGGTCATAATTGTTAAAAAGATAATCACTATTAAAGAGAACAACGAAGATTATCTAGAGGCATAGAAAAAGTCAGCCTAACCTTTCCCTCTTAAGACTTTAGCGTTTAAGACTAAATCCCCATTGAAAAAGGATTGTCCATAAAAGCTGTCCCCTGATTTAAAAAGGGAGTGTCAAAAAATGTATTTCCTGGTCGGGCGCGGTGGC
>VMDO01034389.1:0-17036 GCA_007922755.1 Pedetes capensis | reverse complement strand
ATCCTGTGGGATACAGTAAAAGCAGTACTAAGAGGTAAGTTTATAGCTATAAATATCTACAGAATAAAATCAGAACAATCTCAAATAACTGAAATGATGCATATTCAGGTCTTAGAAAAATAAGGCAAGTCCATCTCAAAATTAGGAGAATGAAAGAAATAATAAAGATCAGAGCTGAAATTAATGAAAGGAAATCTATAGGAGCAATACAAAGAATAAACAGATGGTTCTTTGAATGGATAAAGAAAATTGACAAAACTGTAACTAAATTAATAAAAAGATCAAGAAGATTCAAATTAATAAAAACAGAGTGAAGAGAGATATTGCAAAAGATACTATTGAAATCTAGAGGATTATTAGGAAATATTTTGAAAATTAATATTTAACAAAGTGGAACATTTAGAATAATGGGCAAATTTTAACATAGATACATATGACCCACCAAAATAGAATGGAAAAAATTTTTTTTAAAAACCTAAGCAGATCAGCAGCACGCAAGGAGATTGAAGCAGTAATAAAAAGGCTCCCGATAAAGAAAATCTCAGGAACCAATGGACTGACTGCTGAATTCTACCAGTCATTTAAGGAACTAACACCAGTGATTCTTAAACTATTCCACAAAAGAGAAAGGGAAGTAACACGTTTGAATTCATTCTATGAAGTACATATTAGCCGGAAATCAAAACCAGTTAAGGACACAATAATAACTGTAGACAAATCTCCTGAATGAGCATTGATGTGAAAATACTCAATAAACCACCCAGAAAATCAATCCAGCAACAGATTAAAAAGATCACATGCCATCACCAAGTATGATTTATTTCAGGAAAGCAATCATGCTTTAACACGCACAAATAAATAAGCATAATACAATGTATAAAGGTAATCAAGGACAAAAATAAAATATCCATCTAAATAGATACAGAAAACGTCCTTGACAAAATTCAACATTTGTTCATGAAAAAGGTTTGAAGAAACTAGGACGAAGGAAGATATCTCAACATAATAAAACTATACACAATAGATCTGTAGTCAACATTGGACTTAGTGAGGAAAATTAAAAGCGTTTCCTCAAATCTCAGGAAGGAGATAGGAGTGTTCCCCACTTTTATTCAATATAGTGATTGAATTATAGCCAGAGAAACAAGACAATAGAAAGAAATAAAGAGGATGCAACTATGAAAGGAAGAAGTTAAGTTATCTATATTTGTAGATGATATGATCCTATAGTTAAATACCTGAAAGAATACACCCAAACAATCTTATCCATTCAACACTTTCAGCAAAGTAGTAGCATACACAATCAATATATAAAAATCAATATTTTTTCAATATACCAACAACACATTCAATAAGGAAGAAACTGGACAGCAATCACACTCAAAATAACTCATTTAAAATAAACTATCCAGGAAATAGCCCAAAATATGTGAAAGATCTCTATAATAAAAACTATAAAACATTGAAGAAAAATCCAGGAAGACATTAGAATGTGGAAAACCATCCCATTTTCATAAATGGGTAGAATTAATAATTTGAAAATAGCCATATTATGGAAAGACATCTATAGATTCAATGCAATCTCCACCAAAAATTCCAATGACGTTCCTCACAGAAATAGAAAAAATATTCCTAAAATTCATTTGGAAGCACACAAGATGCCACATAGCCAAGAAAGTAGTCAACAAAAAAAATAAATACTGAAGATATAACAATAGTCAAACTCAAGTAATAATGTAGAGCTATAATAACAAAGGGCTGGGATTTAGCTCAGTTGGTAGAGCACTGCGCTGCAGTCTCTGAGGTCCTGAGTTCAATTCCCAGTACCGCAAAAATGGGAGAAGGACCTGGCAATCCAATCCCAAGGCAATCCCGGAACAGTCAGCCATTGAAAACCCTATGAGGGTCGCTATGAGTCCGATACCGACTCGACGGCACCTAACAACAACAACATAATAACAAAAGCATGGTACTGATACAAAAACATACATGTAGATCAATGGAAAATAATTGAGAACCCAGAAATAATCCCGCACATATATATCCATCTGAATTTTGACAAAGGTGACAAAAACATGCATTTGAGAAAAGATAGCCTCATTAACAAATGGTTGTGGAAAAACTGAATAACCAGGTCCCTATATCTCAACCTATTTCAACAACATATCTCAACCTGTATAAAAATCAACTCAAATAGATAAAAGACCTTAACATAGGAGTTGAGACTCTTAAACTGCTAGAAGAAAACTTAGGATAAATCAGTTCAAGGTATTGGAATAGGCAATAACTTCCTGAATAGGACTCCAATAGTTCAGAAAGTAAAAGCAAGAACTGACAAAGGGGATTGCATCAAATTTAAGAGCTTCCACATAGCAAAGGAAATAATTAACATAGTGAAGATATAGCCCACAGAATGGAAGATAAACTTTGCCAGACATTTTTCTTCCAAAAAATTAATACACAAAATATATAAAAACATATGAAGTAAACACTAAAGCAATAAATAATCCAATAAATAAATAAATAGGGAAATAAGCTGAACTCTTTTCAAATTAAGAAATACGAAAAGCCAATAAATAAATGAAAAATGTTCAACTCATTTAGCTATCAGAAAATGAAAATCAGAGCCAGGTGCCGTGGCACATGTCTGTAATCCCAGCAGCTTGGGAGGTGGAGGCAGGAGTTCAAGACCAGAGGCAGTCTGCATAACTTAGCAAGACCCTGTCTCAAAAAGTTAAAAAATGGGCTGGGGGTGCAGCTCAGTTGTCCAGCACTAGCAAAGCATGCAAGTGCAAGGCCCTGGGTTCAACCCCCAGGACCGAAAAAAAAAAACAAAAAAAGAAAATAAAAAAATGTACTTTGTGGTTCCATCTCACTCCATTCACAATGGCTATCATCAAGAAAATGAAAAATATCAAATATTGTCAAAGATGCAGGAAAAAAGTAACCCTTATACACTGTTGATGGGAATGCGAATTAATACAGCTACTATGGAAACCAGAAGTTTCTCAAAAAAAAAAAAAAAACTAAAAATAAAACTGCCATATGATTAATCTATACCACTCCCAAGTATATACTCAAAGGATCAAATGAAGCAGACAACAGAACTACGTGTCTACCTATGTGTATTGTGGCAACATGCACAATAGCCAAGTGGTGAAATCAGCCTAGGTGCCCATAAACAGAAGAATGGATAAAGAAATCATGGTATATATACATAGTGGAGTATTTTTCAGCAATTTATAACAAAACCATGTTTTTAGAAAAATGGATGGAAATAGTGGTCATCACTTTCAAAAAACAAGCAACACTAAGAAAGACAAGTAGCACATGTTTTCTCTTCTATGTGGAATATTTTTTAAAAGACATGACACTAGAAGAAGGGGCATTATCAGGGAATAGGAAGTGTGCGGCTGTGAGGACACAGGGAGAATACATGTGGGTAATGGGGGTTATCGTGATAAAATTACATTACAAGCATGTATGGAAATGTCATAATAAAATCTCCTTGTACAATTGATATTTGTTAAAAAAACAAGGAAGAACAATAGAAAAGGCAAAGTTGGTAGTAAACACAGTATACTTTCTTTCTCTTCTTGAGTTTTCTATATTATATTGATCACTGAAGTAAGGAACATTTCATCATATGTTGTGGATATTAATAAATACAGAAAATATTTGTTGAGTTTTTATACATAAGGGAGGGAAAGGGGATTCAAAGAATGGAAAACTTCTATATTTCACTCAGAATGGTAACATGTTGACACCAGTGGATCTTTATAGTGATAGAATAGTTCTATAGTCTGAATTTTTAAAGGAAATTGGTGAAAGGTATTTGCACTCCTCTAAAATAATATTTCAACTTCCTCTAAATGTACTATTTCAATATTTTTAAATGAGAAGATAAAGAGTAATTAATGGTAGTGAAAGACTATTGACATTTTGCTACTTGCTTTCTGTATGTTTTGGTCACTATTTTCTCTGTCTTTTCCTCTTACTGCTTTTTTTGCACTTCATTCAATCTTCATAGTGAAATGTTTTAATCCCATCTTGTAATAGTTCAGATCTTTAATGTTCCCTAAAGACCCATGTGTTAAAGTCTTGGAGAGTGGGCCATGGAATTATTGGGGAGTGATAGAACCATGAAGAGGTGGAGCCTAGGGGAAAGAAGTTAGGTCATTGAGGGCATGCCCATAAAGTGTATATTGGAAGAGCCATGCATGGTGGCACAGGCCTGTAATCCCAGAGGCTCAGGAGGTGGAGGCAGGAGGATCTCAAGTTCAAGAACAGAGGCAATCTGCGTAATTTAGCAAGACCCTGTCTCAAAAAGTACAAAAAAAGGGGGCTGAAGGAGCAGCTCAATGGTCCAGCACTTGCAAAGCATGTAAGCACAAGGCTCTGGGTTCAACTCTCAGTACCACAAAAAAAAGTGTATATTGGAATACCAGCACCTCTTTCTCTTCTCTCTTTGCTTCTTCACTGGCAGAAAGTAAACAGCCTTTTCCATCATGTACCTGATCATGACTCACTATGCTGCCACAAACCCAAAGCAATAATGAGTCATATACTGAGACCTCCAAAAACATGAGCCATAACAAACATTTTCTCTTTACAAGCTGATTTATCTCAGGCATTTTACAGCAATGGAAAGTTGACTAATGCACATTCTCATTTTCTTTTATGAATGATCCATATGTGTTTCCTTTGCAGTTACCATGAGGATTACACAGAACATTTTTTTGGCACTGAGTTAAACCCAGGGCCTTGCACATACTTTGCAAATACTCTACTGCTGAGCTACACCCCAGCCCCTTTTCATTTATTTTATTTTTTATCTTGAGACATGGTCTCATTAAGTTATTCAGGCTACCTCTGGACATGAACTTGCAATCCTCCTGCCTCAGTCTTCGAAGTCACTGGGATTGCAGGTCTGTGCCAGCACACCCAGGTAACATGTTTAAGTCATAAAATATATTTTGGTTGGGCACTGTGATGCATGTCTGCAATCCCAGCTAATTGGGAGGCAGGAGGGTTGAAAGTTTTAGGCCAGAAACAAACTGCATCGCCAGGTCCATTTCCATTCATAATGGGTAGATTGAGTCCCCACATGAGGAAGGGTACCTTTAAAAGGCATTAGAGGGAAAATCGACCAAGAGGGGAAAAAGTATCTCAAAGCCTCTAAAGGGAAAGTCCACTGAGAGGGGAAGAGTACCTCAAAATAGGGTCTCTTCATGGAAAGGGACTTGGAATATTGCCTTTTCTTTTTCCTAAATTTGAATTGGTCACTGTTTTCTTCATATAGTAAATTTCTGGGAATTACTAATGAAAAACAAGTAATAAGTGTAAATATATAATCTTCTGACTCCCTGAGCAGTGCTCATTCAGATTGGGAGCTAAAAAAGCCTCCCTAGCAGACTTATAATAAAAGAATTCTTAAATGACTTCCAACAGCTTAAACTCCTTGAGTTAACACAAATCAAAGCTTCTATACCAACAGCCCTCCAGCAAGCAAAACAATCTGATAAGGCAGAACATCCATCCCAACAAGCAAAACAATCCGGTAAGAACACCCATCCCAGTAAGCAAAACAATCTGATAAGATAGAATACCCATTTTTCTTATTGTGAACTCAATAGGGTGACACATTTACAATAGTTTAGCTGTCCCTAGTTCCCAAATAAGAACAGAGTGATTTACAATAGTTAAACTACCACTAGTTCCCACATAAGATCAGAGTAGTTAATAATAGTTAAATTGCCTCTAGTTCCCACTAAAAATAGAGTAATCAATAACTTAGACGTAGAATATAAACATAGTCACAGATGCTCGGGTCATCTTAGTTCAAAGTAAACACAATTTGTCTCTAAGTTATCTCTTACTTTGATCACCACGTAACGCTTATGTGATAATATAATGAAGTGATTATTGATAAAACCTTGTCGTAATCCATCAATGCTGCCAATTCCCTTTGTCCTTTTTCTGACCTTCCATATGGCTTAGTAAATTGTAGTTTCTATATATAAGGCTGAGCTATTTGGGAAATAAACGGAACAGATTCACACTGCCTCCGAGCTGCTGTGTCCGCTGTTAACCATTGTCGACTCCTCATCTGCCTTCGGGAGACCCTGCATTCAATCTAGGCTCCAGCTGGACTGCGGCACTGCATCAGTTAGCAAAGTTCTGTCTCAAAAATATATAAATAAATAAATAAATAAATAAATGCCTGAAGTTCAGTTCAGTGGTAGAGCACTTGCCTAGCATGGCCCAGGGTTTAACCTTAAGTATTACAAAATAATCTATTTTGATCTCACAACTTTAATTACATAAGAATTTCTACTTATTTGGCATTTCCTCCTTTTCCTTATTAGGTTATGTGCCACAAATTACATATTTCATATTGTATATCTACTGAAAATATTTATACTTATTTTGCATATTTATCTTTTAAATTATGTGTTTCTTAAAATTTAAAGTTATAGTGCTTAAATGCACCAATATTACAATTCCATAATATTCATTATTTATCTGTATTTTGGACTGGGATTTAGCTCGGTTGGTAGAGCACTGCGCTGTAGTCTCTGAGGTCCTGAGTTCAATTCCCAGCACCACAAAAATGGGAAAAGGGTCTGGCAATCCACTCCCAAGGCAATCCCAAAACAGTCAGCCATTGAAAACCCTATGAGGGTCACTATGAGTCAGATACTGACTCGACGGCACCTAACAACAACAACAACATCTGTATTTTACCAATACTATAGATAATTTTTGTTTAATATAGCTTTATGTGGGCAGGAGTTTAGCTCAGTTGGTAGAGTGCTGCTCTATGCCCTCTGAAGTCCTGGGTTCAATCCCTAGCACCACAAAACTGGGAGAAGGATGCAGCAGCCCACTCTCAAAATAATCCCCAATCACCCATTGAAAACAGAGAAGCACTGACATAGTGCTGAGCATGGCACAAGTCAGAGAATGTTTCATTCTGTTGTACTTAAGATAGCTATTAATCAGACCCAACTCAACAGCACCTAACAATGACAAAAATAACATAGTTTTATGTTGCTATCCAGTATCTTTCTATTTTAATTTGAAGGACACCTTTCAGAAATTCTTTTTTGAACACATGTCCTGATAGTGAACTCCAATAACTTTCTTTTTATTACTTTGAAAGCATCTTAATCTGTCCTTCATTTCTGATGGACTTTTTTCAGGATAAGTATTATCAAAAGCCTTTTCATCAGCATTTCCATTTTACATATTTATGGGATACAGAATGATAATTCAGTTCATATATACAGTGTACAATTATGAAATCAGGATTGCTGACAATTTAAATCTCCATAAACATTTGTTGTTTTTGTTGTTGCTGCTGCTGTTGTTGTTGTTCCTAGTTACCATCAAGTCTGGTCTGACTCACAGTGAACCTACATACAACAGAATGAAACAGTCCCTGACGTGTTCTATGACCGGCACTCCACCAGTGTTTCTCTGTTATTCAGTGGCTGATTGTTTCAGGATTGCTTCAGGAGTAGAGTGTCACATCCTACTCCCACTTTTGTGGTGCTGGGGATTGAATCTAGGGCCTCAGAAAGTGCAGAACAGCACTCTACCAATTGAGCTAACCTCAACCCCCCTTAAACATTATACAACAATAAAGTAAATTTTTTGGTTAACATATAATCATAATTGTACATATTTATGAAGTATAAAATGTTTTCTAAAATGTTCCCCATCATATAGTGAGTTTCATTATGGGATGCTCATAGAATTGAATCCTATATTTTTCCCTTATTCACTCACTTTTTACCTCTCTATTTTGCTCCACCTTCCTTCTTATCTTTTCCATTTCCCTCTGCCTCCCGCCAGGCTCCTCCCTCCTAATGATGGGTGTCCTTGTACTTTCCAATCTTAGATATATACAATTGTGTGTGGGGGGGTGTACTTTTTCATTAAGGTAGAACTAGCTTCTGTAAGTGAATGAGACACTTCTCTTTTTATGTCTGAGTTATTTCCCTTAAAATAATGATCTCTAGTTCCATCCATTTGCTGTAAATGACATAATTTCATACTTCTTCACAGCTGAATAACATTCCATTGTGTATATATGCCACATTTTTAAAAACCATTCCTCTTTTTATGGACATCTGGGCTGATTCCATAGCTTTGCTATTGTGAAGGCTGCTGCAATAATATGGAAATTCAGGTGTACCTGAGGCATGATGATTTTTTTCCTTTGGGCATATACCTAGAAGTGGTATAGCTAGATCATATGGTAGTTCTGTTTTTATTCTTCTTAGAAATCTCCACAATGATTTCCATAGTGTTTGTCCTACTTTACAGTCTCACAAATTGTATATAAGGGTTCTTTTTTCCCTGCATCCTCGTCAGCATTTGTTGTTTGTTTTCCTGATGATAGACATTCTGACTGGGGTAAGATGGAATCTCAGTGTAGTTTTGATTTGCATATCCCTGATGACTAACATATAAATAAAGAGAACAATCAATCAATAAGACATAGAAATTGTAAATATCTATGCACCAAACACTGGCACACTTAATTTTATAAAACAAGCATTTCTTGCCATCAAGAAACAAATAGGCCCTAAAACAATAATTATGGGGTACTTTAATACCCCACTCCCATTAACAGACAGATCATCCAAACAAAATGAAAATCAACATCAACAACAACAACAACAACCACCTTTTACTTAAATAATTCCATAGGACAACTGGACTTAATAGATGTCTATAGACTATTTCATCCAAAACATTTGGAATACACAATCTTCTCAGCACCATACAGACCTTTCTCTAAAATCGACTACACTTTATTTCAGAAAATCAGCCTCACCAAATACAAAACTACTAAATAATTCCACATATCTTGTCAGATTACAAAAGAATAAAACAAAAACAGGAAGGTAAACAAAAAAGTGCCATTAATATATGAAAATTAAATTACATACTTCAGAATGACCAATGTGCCATCAAAGAAATCAGAGAGGAAATTAAAAAGTTTCTAGAGTCAAATGAAAATTAAAGCACAACCTACCAGAACATTTGGGACACAGAAAAATCAGTCCTATGAGGAAAATCTATAGCTATGAGTGCCTATATCAAAAAATTAGGGAAAGCTCAAATAAATAATGTTGTTATTACATGTTGTTGAATCAGGTCTGACTCATAGTAACCCTATGTATGGCAAAACAAAACACTACCCAACACTGTGCCATACACAAAAACTATTTTATGTTTGAGCCCACTGTTGAGACCACTCATTACTATCATCATCTCTATTGACCTGTTAGCTCCTAAATGGTGCCACCAGTAAAGATAATTTATTTTATTTAAAAGTTAAGTTATTGGATTCAACAAGGAAAACTAATAAAATGCCAAAAATAATCCACAATGCAGCTATAAGTAAGATGCTCTCAAAATTATCCCTGTCCTCTACTAAAGATCAATGATCTCTAGAAGTAGGACATTAAAGGGAATTTTTTAATTTGGAATGGGGAAATGATAGGAAATACAAGAAAACAACATGTCGAGGATTGAATATTGCTTCAGATTTCATAGGTAGAGTGAGAGAAAAAGATCAACTGAAAGAAAATATGAGAAAAAATGTTAAATTCAAATTGCTTTGCATCAAAATTTACCAGGAACCACTATTTTCTTTAAAACAAGAGTGATACAAGGTCATCCAACAAAATTCTATGCAAACTGCATTCCATAGACCCCAATGATAACTGAGAAGATGTAACCTAGTCAGCCTGCCCATGGCTTATCTGCAATTCTTACTTATATCCTAGCACTTTGGGAAGTGGCCCTTGAAATAGGGATATCCAGGGTACAAACAGACACTCATTTTAATTGCTAAAACTGTGTATGAGATTGAGTTTATTGCATATATCCTTCAATCAAGCCCTGGAATTGGAAGGTTGTGCACTGAGCTGAAAATTCATTATTGATAAGACTTCATAATAATTCTTTGCTTCACTGAATGCTGATTTTCACCGTGACAGCATACTTTTAATGTGATAGGTAGTATCTCTAAATTAATGAAATATTATCTTCCATATCTGAGTCATTGCATGATAGAACCTATGTCAATGAGCAATGCTACTATTTCAGTGGCTCATTTACACAATTGGATAAGTTTTCTAACCTTTCCATACATACAAGCACTAATTTCCAATGGTTTTCTTCCTGTGTCAGCCAAAGCATTCTCACTGGGCATGGCAGTTTTGGGTTTGGGGAGTGAAAAAAGCAGAAACTGTTCCAGGTGATGCATTTTATAGAAGATAATGCATTCATCTGAGTATGTAATAGTTCCCCCAAATTCATATTACATCAGCTGAATAGTATTTTAAATCCTAACTAACATGAAGAAGAGTATGACAGATTATATTAAAAGTAATCAGGTCAAAGTAAATGTGCTTTGAGGGCTTTTGAACACAGAATGAAACGTCAGTGACTTGAATGACTAAGGAAAATCTCTTAGTTAATATACTCTTACTAAAAGCATGAGAAATTAGATGTAGCATTTTTTCTGTCCCTTTGTCATTATAATCAAAAAGAGTTGATTAATTTCTTGTCAATTTGGAATACTGGACATCTATTTCAACTTGCTCTGCAAATACAATGCTTTAATCCTTACTATAGTATCTTCACCAATTAATTGCCTAACCTATACTCTTTCCTGAGATAGCACAATTTTCTGCTAGCTGGGCATCTTTTTCCTTAATATACAAGTCACAAGTATTTCTCCCTTTATCTTCCACCCACTGTTCCAGGTTTAACCATGTGAAGAAAACAAGTCCTTTCTCTCATTTTATCTTTTGACTATAGTTATCCTCATCATGTTTTATCTTTTCTAGTCCAAGTATCCCTAGTTCTTCTAACTGCTTTTTCATATAAAAGTTTTAAAACTTTACTCCATCTTTATTATTCTCCCCTTATATGCTCATATTTGTTCTTCTTAATCCCCAAATCTGAAAATGGAATGTCAGCTCATACTTAATCTATGCCATGACAACCTAAAAGTAGAAAATGTAGCTTCATGAAAACAAATGGTTTATTATAACTCTTTCCCCTAGTGGTGGACATCACAGCAATATACACACCTTACTGCTTTTACTATGCTCAGTACATTCTTGAAAATAGGCTCTAATAGTACTAAGTGACTAAAGGTCAAATAATCTTGAAACTAACCTTTCTTTTGTAGGTGACCATGTAAGTCAAAAAGAAAAAAATGATAGAAGTTCATCTTCAATGGAAACAATTATATTTGGAGATTATTTCATACTCCTTTCAAACTACAGGTATTTATTGTTTACTTGAGTTTTCAACACTGTGAAAGATGATATGTGGAATATATAAATATCCATTATCTTATCTTGAAAGGAAATTATACCCTATATATTGGATGGATACCTGTCCAAGATAGCAGTTGTATATACCACTTATCTCAGCATAATTTAGAGCACCCCCTTAAGAGAAGTGTCTTACTTTGGACAATAAATTATATGGTCACATTACTTATATGGAGGTTGTTGCTGTTAGCTGCTGTCAAGCCAGGTCCAACTCATAGTGACTCTGCATACAACAGATGAAACACTCCTTGATACTGTGCAATGTCTGGCACTCTATTGGTGCTTCTCTGCTATTGACAGTGTTTTCAATGGCTGATTGGTTTCTTTGTGGGGCAAGGGCAGTAGGCTGCCAAGTCCTTCTCCTAAGCCTATAGCACCTGGTGTTCCTAGGAGGTCTCTGATCCAAGTACTAACCAGGCCAGACCCTGCTTAGCTTCTGAGATCTTACAGGATCAGATCCCAGGGTGGTATGGCTGCAGAGTTATATGGATGAAGAACACACAATTCTGCGTAACAAGATGCAATTCTCAATGTTGCAAGAATCCTAAGGGAAGAATTTAATTTTCCTGAGGAAATGGGTAAAGCATAGTTTGTTTGGTTATTCTTCTATATTTAAGCACATAGTCAAACAGGATTTCCTAGCTTCCGTTGAAGTCAGGCAATCATGTGACCATGTTCATGGCAATAAAATGAGAATTCAAGTGATGAATAACATTTCTAGATCTGATTAATAAAATCCAATCACACAATGCCCCATAATATTTCTCTACCTTCATCTACCAACTAAACTAGAGTAGAGTGGAGTCACAAATTGGAATGATGATGAATGACTGAATGAGAATGTTTGGCAGACACTTTGCCCAACCAACTGCTCACCTGGGCACATAACATAAAAATGGAACATTTATTGTGTTAAGCCACTGAGATCAGAGGTTACTTTTAAAATAGCCTACCATGATGAAGACAGACTGCATGAAATTTACTGTTTGATGAAAATCATCACATTGTCTTACAACTTCCTACTGTAATGCCTACAAACTGGCTAAAGCAACAAGAATCTGAATTTGAGAAATGAATATGTTCCCAGGACAATACTTCAAGGACATTAGGAAGGGTGTTGTAGTTAAATATTAGGGACTTACAGATCCCTCATAGCATACATAGGAGAAGGACATGGCAACACACTCCCAAGGCAATCCTGAAAAATAATCTGCCATTGAAAACCCTATGAGGGTCGCTATGAGTTGAAAATCATTAATTAATTCACGACTCAATGGCACCTAACAACAACAACAACAACAACAACAACATAGCATACTATGTGGTTATTAGTTGTCATTGAGTTGGGTCCGACTCATAGCGATGCTATGTACAACAGGATGGAACAGTCCTTGACACTGTGCCTTGCCCAACACCATTGTCAGTGCTTCTCTGCTGTGCTAATGATAATGCTACATTAGAGCCACTTAAAAATAAAATATGGAGACAATAAATCAAAATGTTACTGTTCAAGAGAGAATTTGTTTCCACAGTCAGAACTTCAGACTATACTTACTAATTCTCTTGGACCTCAGAAAATCTGCTAAATTTCAGGTTGCTTTCTATTGCTTCTAGGATCTATTTTCTGGAACTACTTTTGTGCATGCTCAAGTAATTTTTTGCAAGAATTCAGAGGCAAGTTATTGTAAATCTTGACTTTTTCTGCTTTTTTTATTCTACTTCTGTATTTCATCATAACTGTGTACCCATATATTGAATAGATAATTAAATGCCAAAAATATTCTCTAAAGAGACAATTTAAGGGAAAGAATTACCACTTGAAGTGCCAATGTAGCAAAAGTATAACTATCTCTGAGAAATGTCATTTTAAAATATTTAAAATAGACTTAAATAAACCTTTAAATATGATCATTTTTCAAAATGTTATGAAACTGAGTTCCAATGATTTTCATACAGGGGTCTATTGTTCTGTGTACAAGCTAAATGAACCCTCCACTGGTACACTTGATAAATCTAAAGTGCACTTACTCTATCTGTAAGCAGATAGATGAGCAGCAGAATCTGTGATTTTAAAATCCATTATCAAGAAGGATAGAATAGAAAAATATAAAAAGTGTTTCTTTTTTCTTTCTTTCTTTACTTATTTTTTTTATTTTTTCCCTTTATTAGTAAATGATGGTTGGGTACAGAGTAATATAGCATTGGCTTAGTCCTTATGCATCCTTTACATCACTTCTTGCAAAACTTTCATCAACTCACAAAGTTTATGGAACCTTATGGCTAATATGTAGTAAAACTCAAATGCTTATTTGAGTTATATTCCCCTGTTTTTCCAATGTACTCATGCAGTTCCATTGTTTATACTGAGATCTCCATTTCCCCCTTCATCTCTCCACATTGATATTCTTCCCCATCCCATCTTTCCCAATCTTCACTTCCCTCTGCTAGTTCCCTCCCTCATCCTTTTACACTTTATATGGTCCCTTCTTTCCAAAGTTTATTTGTGCATTTTTATATATCAATTTATGTACAGGACTTTTCCTTCCTTTAAGTATGATTCAGCTCCCACATATGAGTGAGAGCGTATGGTATTTCTCTTTTTGAGCCTGTGTTCATTCGCCTTTATGATGTTAATATATTCCACTGTTATGCCTATCTTCTCTAGGGTTTTTACCATAAAAATGTGTTGCACTTTATTAAAGGCTTTTACAGGATCAATTGAGATGATCATGTGGTTTTTGTTTGCAAGTCTCTTGATATGTTGAATTATATTAATTGATTATCATATGTTGAACCAGCCTTGCATTTGTGGAATAAATCCCACTTGGTTGTGTTGACCAATCTCTTAATCTCTTGCTGAACTTGGTTTGCCAGGATTTTGTTGAGAATTTTTGCATCTATATTCATTAGGGAAATTGGTCTGTAGTTTTCATTCTTAGATGTATCCTTGCCCACTTTATGTATCAAAGTGATCATAGTTTTGTAAAATGAATTTGGGAGTTCTCCTTTCTTTTCTAATTTGAGGAGAAATGGTATTAATTCTTCTTTAAAAGTTTGATAGAATTCTGCTATAAACCCATCAGTTCCTGCACTCTTCTTTGTTGGGAGGTTTTTTATTACCTTACCAATTTCACCATATGTAATGGGTCTGTTGCCTATAGTGGTACCACAGTCATGTCCAATCTCATCAGATCATGGAAGCTAAGCAAGGTCAGGCCAGGTTAGTACTTGGATGGGAGACTACCTGGGAACACCAGGTGCTATAGGCTTGGGAGAAGGACCAGGCAATCTACTCCCAAAATCAATCTGCCACTGAAAACCCTAATGACAGCAAAGAAGCATTGACAATATTGTTTTGCCTGTTGTATGTAGAGTCACTATGAGTCAAATGCCAACTCGATGGCAACTAACAACAACAAAAACAATGATGGGTCTGTTCAGGTCGCTTATGTCCTCCAGGCTTATTTTTGGTAAATCGTGTGTGTTAATAAATTTATTCATTTCCTCTCTATTTTCATATTTTGGGGAATACATTTTTTCAAAGTATTCCCTGATGATTTTCTGGATTTTGTTGGGATAAGTGGTTATGACCCTGTTTTCATCTCTAATTTTCATGATTTTGGTCTTTTGTTTTTTTCTTTTTGGTGACAGTGGATAGGGGGGCAACTATTTTATTAATCTTTTCAAAGAACCAGCTCTTAGTCTCATTAATTCTTTGAACTATCTTCTTAGATTCTAATTGAGATATGTCTGTCTTCATCTTGATCATTCCTGTCTGAGTGCTCCCTTGGGGATTGATTTGTTGTTGGCTCTCTAGTGCCTTGATATGTCATTAAGTCATTTATTTGGCCCATCTCTAACTTATTAATGAAGGTACTCAATGCTATGAACTTCCCTCTTAGAACTGCCTTTGCTGTGTCCCATAAGTTTTGGTAGGATGTGTTTTCATCTTCATTTGATTTCAGGATTCTTAAATTTCTCCTTTAAAATTTCTTCAATAATCCATTGATCATTCATTCAGCAGTGTATTATTTAGCCTCCATGAATTTGTAAAATTTCTTATTTTTTTTCTCGCTTTTGAGTTCCAATTTTGGTCTTTTGTTGTCTGATAAGGTATAGGGGATGTTTTCTACTTTTTTGTATTTATTGAGGCTATTTTTGCATACTAAAATGTAGTCTATCTTAGAGAAACTTCCATGTGGTGCTGAAAAGAATCTGTGTTCCTCATCAGATGGATGAAATATTCCATAGATATCTGTGAGTTCCAGTTGGTCAAAGGTGCAAATGAAGCTCATTGTTTCTCTTTTGATTTTTTGTTTTGATGACCTGTCTCTTGGCACAAATGGGGTATTGAGGTCTCCCCTAATTATTGTGTCTAGACAAACGCAGTCTTCATTTCCCATAAAGTTTATTTTATGAACCTAGCTACCCCCATATTTGGAGAATATATAGTAAGTAATGTTATTGTTTCCTGCTTGATTGTTCCTTTTAGTAATATGTAGTGGCCTTCTTTGTCTCTTCTAATTAGTTTTGGATTGAAGTCTAATCTATCTGATATTAGTATTGTGACTCCTGCTTTTTATTGTTTACTCCCTGCTTGGTATATAGTTTTCCAACCCTTAATTCTTAACCTTTTACAGTTTTTGTGGGTTAGGTGTGTCACTTAAATGGTGCACATCAAGGGTTTATAAGTTTTCATCCAATTGGCCATTCTATGTCTCTTAATTGGTGAATTAAGACCATTTACATTAAGAGTAATTATTGAGAAGTGGTTACTGTTATGCATCCAGTCAGTAGTTGTTACTGTTTTTTCATTCATATTTATCTTATTTCTTTCTTGATATTTTTTCTCATGTTAACTGTTCATTTCTTTGATCTTCTATGCAGAGTTTTCTTATCTCCCTTGTGTGTGGGAGTTGATTCAGGATTCTCTGTAATGTTGGCTTGGTGGCTCTGAATCATCTGAATGTGGCAATATCATGGAATGTCTTATACTCCTCATCTATTTTGAAAGATAACTTTGCTGGAAAATATATTCTTTTGGGGAGTTGTTCTGTTTCAGAGCTTTGATGGTATGTGTCCAGGCTTTTCTAGCCTTCAATGTTGATGTGGGGAAGTCCATGGTTATTTTAGTGGGTTTCCCTTTGTAAGTCAGTTGGCACTTTCCCTTTCTTGCTTTCAAAACTGCTTCTCTGCTGTCTAAGGTAAGCATTTGTACAATAATATATCATGGGGAGGATCTGTTTTGGTCTACTCTGCATGAGGTTCTCAATAACTCAGTTGTATCGGTAACTATCTCTTGCATTAGGTTTGGGAAATTTTTGTTCAATATTTCTTGGAATAAATTTCCTAATCCTCTTTATTGCTTTCTGCTCCTTCATGAACTCCCTGAATTCTTAGGCTTCATTTTTTCATTCTGTCTGTAACATCTTGCTCTTGTTGATACTGACTCATAATTCTCTCAATCTTAGCTTGTGAGTAACTAATATCTCATACCCCTTCTTCTCTATATGATATCCTCTGTTCACCCTCATTCAGTTGAGATGCTGAGGATTCTTTCAAAGTGCTTATTTCATTCAGCTTTCCCTGTATCTCAAAGATTACTGCTTTATTTCTTCTAATATTCTCTAGAACCTCGGAGAATACATATTCCAAATGAGATACCTT
>VMDO01034388.1:0-17038 GCA_007922755.1 Pedetes capensis | reverse complement strand
GCCTGATAGGTACATGAGAGCATATAATTTTTACCCTTGGGCAACATATGCCTATTAATAAGAATTGCCTCAATAAATTCTGCATTTTTCCTTCACATTTGCCAATATTTTTTTATTGAACCGCATGTGCTAAGAGAAAAACACAGAGTACTTGGCATTGCAAAATAAGATTTTATTCTCTTGTAAATAAGTTATGCCTTACAAACAACTTTAAGAAATATTTATTCAGGAAAAATTATGAATGCAAATAGATATCTAGGTCATGTATATTTTGTATAATCTGAAGAGTTCATGGAAGATAAGCATTTTCTTCTTCAATTTCAACTAACCCTCAATATATATTACTATTGGAAATTTCAGTTTGAATTGATAGAAAACTTGCTTCTAGTGTTTAAATATTTTTGCCAAATTTTAGTTGACACAGTGTGAAACTCTTACACTAAATTACTTGAGGACTCTTGAAGCTTAAGTGTTCTCATTTATACATTTCATACTGGCAGAGTTATATGTTATCATCACTTCCACTTGGAATTGTGATGATGATTTTATTATTTGCCCATGCAAAATATGTATCATAGTCTCATCTTTAAGTGTTTTATATTGTGGTATTTCTGATACAGTATATAATATAAGAATATAGAAACATGCTTATAATACATTAAGCAATACCTGATCAAACATTTCAAGTTGTAAAAATACTGCTAAAATATTTATATTTTTTATTTATTGAAGACTGAGATGAATAATGCATAAAATGGTTAATAGTTTGTTGTTGTTGTTGTTAGGTGCCTTTGAGTCAGGATCCGACTCATAGCGACCATCAAAGGGTTTTCAATGGCTGACTGTTTTTTCGGGATTGCCTTGGGAGTGGATTGCCAGGTCCTTCTCCCGATTAATAGTTTACCCGTCATTAATTATCTAAAAACATTTTAATGTGCCATTAAAAAACATTTTACCCCCAAATAGAGATTAAAAAGCAAGGTTAAGTTAAGGAAATTAGTCACATTATACTAAATTTCCCTATAGTCCCACTGTGCTCTCCAATTAAACAAATTTGGTCTTAGTGTACTTATCTCATTCCAGCTTAGAATTTTCTCCCATGTATGTTTTTTCCCTTTTCCCTAGAACACTCTTTCTACAAAGCCTGCCAGTTTCTTCCTATCATTCCTGCAATTCAAGTTTTGATTTATTAAACATCTTAATGAGAAGCTGGCTACAAATTTAAATTCAGCACTTGAAGGATGCTGTACATATACATATATATGTAGGTAGACACACACCTATGCCTTAATGTATCTGCACAGAAATCATATATATACTTTAAATACATGCAGTTTTAATTATGAAGCACTTAAAATTTAATTTATCTACCTCCAATGTATTCAGTCATGTTGTGCAATTCATTTACCCTGTAAACAATTATCACATCATGAGGAAACAGCTCACATGTTGGGGTTCATATGCTGGAGTTCCTCTGAGTTTGGGGATATCTGGTGAACTCATAGAGTAGCCTGACAATGTGGAGGAGACTTCTGCAAGTCAACCAAGCCTACAGGATGAATAAATAGAAAAAGATCTGGAGTTTGTAATGGTGGCATAACCTCGCAAAGCAGTAAAGATTCCACAGGAATAAAATGTATATAAACACTCTTGTTTAATGGATGCAGTGTACATTCTGGGGTTGTAGAAGTTTTGTGCCAATTACTACTATTTACTGCAGCTGTAGCAGTGTGGCATCTTATCTTTCAGGTTAGAAGCTAAGCAGGGTCAGGTCCGGCTAGTACTTGAATGGGAAACCACTTGGGAAAACCGAGCACTGTAGGCTTGGAAGCAGGTTCTGGAAACCCACTCCCCCTGCCAAACAAACAAACAAACAACAACAACAACAACAATCAGCCATTGAAAACCCATGATATACTCTTTTTTTTTTCCCCAGAACTGGGGGTCGAACCCAGGGCCTCGCTCCTGCATGCTCTGCAAGTACTGGACCACTGAGCTGTGCCCTCAGCCCATTTTTTTACTTTTTGAGATAGGGTCTTGCAAGGTTACACAGACTGCCTCTGGTCTGCAAGTTGCTATTCTCCCGCCTCCACCAACCAAGCCGCTGGGATTATCCATGTGGGCCACTGCGCCCGGCACTGATATACTCATTCTTAAATCCTGTAGAGGCAAAACTTCAAATTTAAACATTTTACTGAGCCAAAACTGAATTCTAAATCCCAAAAAGCATGGGCAGCGGATTTGGTGGCTTGGGTTTGGCTCCCATTGGTACAGTGCCACTCTGCACGCTCTGAGGCCCTGGTTTTGATCCCCACCACTGTTAAAGATGGGAGAATGACCTGGCAACCAACTCTTGAAACAATCAGACGTTGAAAACCTTGTGAAGGTTGCTATGAGTCAGACCCAACTTAACAGCACCTAACACCACCACTACTATTTAGAGTTATGGGGTTGAAGAACTTATATTTATGAAAGCTAATATTTCTGTTCTCATTGATGGTAGGCTTGTTAGTATAGTTATATTAAAAGAGTGGTAAAGTTTTTGTTACTTAAATGAAATAAGATCTGCAGCCATGAAGAAAGTACACCAGAGAAAAAAGAGAACCGGTAGCAGAAAGACGATTAATGAAGTTGTAATCACTTATCTAAAAAAATAAGGGCCTGAATGAAGAAAGTGAAACTGTGGGCAGAAAGCATGGGGGAGTGTGACATGTTTAAGATTTTACACAGAGCACCGAGTAAAACTAACAAAAACTAAGTTGGAATGTAATTATAAGAATTAAGTGAAATAATGAATATAGACTACCAAGAAGTGTCCCTGGCATGACAGTAGCACTTCAATATACATTTGTCATTATAATAAGAATAATTAGAAGCCTTGTATATTGTTAAAGTAAATAAAGTAAGTATACTTTGGTGGTATAATGACATAGGGAAAGGGGAAGGGGGGAGAGATCTGTTTAAATCTTGGAAATGTTACCCTACCAAAATGAAATAATTGAGTCTTCTTTACAGACATTCCAGGCACAAGGATAGAAAAATAAGTGAGAGCAAGAATATGAGCTATAGACTTATCTCCTTTGATCATTTTGACCTTCTTTCCTTTCTTCATTCATTTTCTTCTATCATTGTATCCATTATCTTCATTCCTGTTTCTGTGCACATTTTCTCCACTGTGAAAGTTTCTAACCAAAATGTCCTATTGATATTTTATCATAAATATATTCTGAGGATAATTTTTGGAAAGTGACATATGCCAATAATCTTGCTGGATAAAAACTAATTTTTTTATCATTTTTCTAGAAAAATACTTATTGTCCACTTAAATTATCTTCTGAAAAAGGCTTAAGAGTCATTTTTCTACAAAATCAAGCAGTAAAATAACTCCTATTGCCTATATATAATCTGCAGCATAACATCCAAATATTTTATGCCATAAGATGTCCCCTAAAATTATGTCAAAACCTGACTTATTGGTCCTATCTTCTCCCTTGCATCTTAAGCTCCAGCTGTAAATATTTTTGCTGTTCTGTGACTTAGTGATATTCCTTAATGCCACATTTTGTGCACATTCTCTCTCTCTCTCTGGGAAACTCCCCAACTCTTATACATTGTGGTCTGATCTAATAATGAGCATTTAGCCCAACTAAATTCCATTTCCGTCGTGATGTCTTCTTTCATTTCTTCAAAAGATGGAAGTGTGTATTGCCACAGAGCTTCAAACTTCAATGAAAGAATTTAACATAGTGTAGTTGTTTGTGAACATACTTTTTAAAAGATGAAGCTACTAGAGGGAAAGAATAGCATTCTAGTCATTAATATGTTCCCTGAAGCACTCATCAGCATGACTGACAAGTAGTAGTTGTTAAGTAAACGGCTCAAAGTAGAATGAATAAATAAGTGAGGGAATGAATGAGTAACTTAAGAAAGTGTTATGACTGACGCTCTGCTATACACTAGGCTGCCTATGTGACTCTTGCAGTACAAACTGCTTTCCTTGTTACTTGTTGCTATTGAAGTGAGAAAATATGTAGGGACATCTAAAACAGCTATAAAGCCTTCCTGGATGATCAAAGAAATATTCCTATTTAAGTCTTAGGTGGAATTCATGAAGCTAGAAGAATGCCGGCATAAGAAGATCACTCAATCAAGTGTAGGAGAAGGGAATTTGGTCTGGAAAAGTGTGGCAGTATTAAAATAGTGATAATCAGACTAGAGAATATTATAATTCTAAAAAAAATAAAAAGCTTATGGCAGGAATAGTATATCAGAGTCAAGGGAGAGAAAGTCTATAGATCAGGAATGAGTTTACCATAACCTAAGACTGGGAGTAGGGACTAACTTTAAATCAACACTATTTATTTACCTCCTACTATATGTACCAAAAGAAAAGTATAAGTAGATACTGGGTAACAAATAAAGAAATCTTTATGTGAGCTAGCAAATAGCAAGTGAGAGATGAATCACTAAAGATTTAATTTGACTTATCTCACGCACTGAATTTGCACTATCCCCAAATGTCATTTTGTCAGATCTGAGTTGTGGAAAGATATGGTCTTGTTCTTTGTGATCCTATGTATTCCTGCTGAGTGTCATATCTTATGCTGGATTTACAATCAAAGGGACCAGAGCTACAGGAAAATGAATATTTGTTGTTAGATGGAGTTGATCATGGACCAGAGACAAACAATATACTTGCCTGTAAATTTTAAGTGCTGTGGAAAGAAAGGGTCTTTAGAGGGAAATGTCATCCATACTGTCTGTCATTTGTGCATTTAGTTTATGTGAAATATTTTAAAACCATCATAGGAGCTATTCAAAACCACAGTGGCTATAACACTGCCCCTATCAATTGTGAAATAGAGATCTACTGTATATTCAAAATTTAACTTAAGTTGCTTAGAATTTTGGTGCTTGCTCTTATGAGCTCTGAAACACAAACCAAGTATGTCCTGCTTCAAAAAAAAATCATTTAGATTTTTTAATGTAGAGGTTATGAGAACAAAATTGGTAATTTTTTGATAATATAAGAATATTAACTGTGTAAAAATATTCACTAGTGAGGATATTAAGCTCTCTAGATACATTTATATCACATGTAACATTACACAAAGCACACATGACTTTCACAATTTTTGTATAGTCTACAAAAGAGGACCATGTATAATAATAGCTTCACTAAGTACCCCTCCAGGGCTGGAGTTTAGCTTAGTTGGTAGAATGATGCTATGCACTCTCTGAAGCCCTGGATTAGGTCCCTAGAAATGGTAGTCATGGCACAGTGTCAGGGAGTGTTTCGTTCTGCTGCACATAGGGTTGTTATGAATCAGACCTAACTCAAGGGCACCTAACAACAAGTACCCCTATCAACCGATATTAGAAAATTCCATATTCAACTTTTATCTGGGTAGTTTTTCTAGGAGGAGTGTTGAGCTGACAGTAAAGGAAGCATAAGTAATTGGAATGTTATATGATAACTGTTAGGGGATGTCCCATTGAGTTATTATTATTTACATGGGAACAATTAGGTTGAAATCATTACAGGTGAAATGTAAACAGGTTATCAAAGCTGGTATGTTTGGAGTTGATGAAGAAGTTCATGAAGAATAACTAAGAAATAAAGTTGAGGCTGAGTTATAGAAGCAGTAATCTCTGCACTAAGACTTTTTACGAAGGACCAACTTCCTTGACCACAATGGTGTTCATGCCTTCACTTGTATTAAAGTCACCTACGTGGTACTTGACATGTGATAGTTAAGAAAGATAATTTGATAATGCTAGCATTTTTAAAAACTGGTTTAGTAAGCTTCTATTTTTAAGGGTTCTTAGATAAACAATCATTGCTACTTTTTTGCTGAATATGTAGAACATAATGCGAAAGTGGTATGAACAGTACGGTATACCTTAAATCTAATTAAGAAAGTCCTTTCATGACATATGTTCACTTGATCCTAAAAGATGATTCTCCTCTATATAGATAAAAAATACACAAAAGAAAATTAGATGACTGCTGAAGTACATCAGAGGTAAATTATTTTCATTAAGAATTACTATAAAAGAGAACATACATTTTGTAGTTAAATATTTCATTCTTTTTATATACTGCGATATCAGCAAATTTATGTTTCTTTTACCATAAAACATAATTTGATAGTTTCTTTTGGGTTTTAGGAATAAAGAACTCACTGATATCCACTGATACTTATAACTCGACTTTAAAGCAGATTATTATTTTAAGTATTCTGATACTTGTTGAGTATGAATAAAATTGTTACAAAGGTGTTAGAACAAGAGCATTGTATCTGGGATGCAATATGCCAATTAAAGAGATATGTAGTGGTGAAGAGCAGAGAAAGAGAATTTAATCAACATAAGAGTGTTGGAAAAAAACAGATAAGGAGGTGTATTAACTCCAGAGTTCATCTTCCTGGGCCCACAAGGAACTCTGAAATTTTATAGAAAAGAGAAACAGAGGAGGAGGTTGGAGTATGCATAGCTGACAGAGTAGGTAATCTTGGTCAGACCAGTGGTCTTTGAGGAGACAAAGTACACTTCCCCTGACAGAGCTCCAATGTCCTATGATAATCGCCAGCACCCTACAGGGCAAGCATTCCTGAGATTCATGTCTCCCAAACTTATTCCTGCCTCCCTTCTTGTAAGGAAACTTCCCCCCTTCATTGTTAAGACAAAAAATTGCCCAGTTCCCGATAAGCCCCAACCTCAAGTAGCTTTTTGTAGCACTAAGTACTTTCTGACATTGTTGCCAGCTGCTCTTTTCCCTTCCTTTCCCTACCTTTGTTGTTGTTTTTGTTGTTGTTGTTATTGTTAGGTGCTGTCCAGTCCGGTCCTCATAGCAACCCTTATCAATGGCTGATTGCTTCGGAATTGCTTTGAGAGTGCATTGCCACATCCTTCTCTTTTTTGCAGTGCTAGGGCTCAAACCCAGGGTCTTAGAGACCACAGAGTTGCACTCTACCAACTGAGCTAAGCCCCTGGTTTCTCCCCTAACCTTACTTTCCCCCAGTAAACATGTTCTTCTGCAGGTCACTGGATTCCCCCATGTCTGTGATCCTCTCCTGCTCCCAGATTTTTCCTATCATTTTGGTGCTGAATATCAGTCTTGTCATGGGAGAAACAGGAGAAACCTGGAGAAGCCTGGAGTAACCTGGAGAAACTTACAGAAAACCTGAAAAAAAAACTTGTTTTGTAGATCAAGTGACCTGGGCTTAAGACATTTCCTCAGGAAAAGGAAAAGGCAAACAGACAAGAAGAGGGGCCAACCAAGCTGTTAATAGAGTAAAAGTAAAAAGATACCTTGAACGGAAAGACAGGGAAGGCATGCATACTAAGATGGCCAGATTCCCAATCCTCTGTTTCTGTTAGTTTTTATGGAAGGGAAAAAAATTTTTCCCTGCCCTGGGAAATGGGGACTTTTGAGCACAGTCTTCCATTTGGTCCTTCTTAGGCAGCTGAGAAGGAAATAATTAACATTATTTAATTTAGTTTGAGCACCTTTGTGCTGGAGCTGAGTTTTGGCTCAGTTGGTGGAGTGCTGCTTTGCATTATTCTTAGCACTGCAAAAATGGGAGAAGGATATGCCAATCCCCTCCCAAGGCAATCCTGAAACAATAAGCCATTGAAAACCCAAAGAATAGCACAGAAGCACTGACATAGTGCCAAGCATGGCACAGTGTCAGGGAGTGTTTCATTCTGTTGTATATAGGTTTACTATGAGTTGGACTAGACTCGATGGCACTGAACAACATGTTTGGGCTGGGCCAAGAGGTATTTAGTGTGACCTGGGAAGTAGTAATCCTGCCTCTTTGGGTTGAGGGGGAGACTATTATTTGGTTTTACTTTGTAGTTTGCCAGGAGCTATTCTATGTGGACTGGGACACAGAAAGTGCCTGGGTTCATCAAGACCAATAACTAAATGCTTTCATTGTCATCAGTTCCCCTTCTAGCTTCGGCTCAGGAAGGAAGAACATCTATTGCTTGTCGGTTTACCTGTTAGCTTTGGGTCAAATTAAATTTTGCCTTCTGTGTTATCAGTTGTAGAAATTTTGTAGATGTTATCACTCACAGAAAGGTCAATGCTGGTTTATATTTAATCAAGCAATAGAAAGCCAGTGCTTTGAAATCAAATTGTAGGCAACTTGGAGTTTTTCGAATATAGCTCCTGAAACGTGCCTCCTTTTCCAATTTTCCTATCTCCCTACCTACCCTAGCAGTCTGATTGATCATCTCAGTTCTGGCTCTGCCAGGAGTTCTGGAGAAGTTGTTATTACTGTTATCACTGGAGGGGAGCAATCTGGTTCCCATGAGATGACAACTCCTGCTCCAAGCTGCATCCTTGGGAGCTATATAATTGCCTTCTTTTGTGGGATAATCTGTCCTGTAAGGCCCACTGTTGCTTGGGGGTAGTTTCAAACCTTTGTCATAAAGAGGTTTATCTATCAATCCTGTCATTCCTGTAATCTGAAGTAACTGCTGTCTAAATGACTCAGGAAGAAAAAATTAAAAAGTCAAAAATGGAGCTAGAGAGAGACAAAATGGAGTTAGGTCAGTAACTGGTGCATTGCTTCCAAGTGATTTTGGTTATTTTGTAATAGAGATGGAAATGTTTTAGAATATTTGGTAAAGATAAAGAAAAATGTGGTAAGAAAACAATTTTATAGCTATGGGATGGTAGTTTCAATAAGATTGTGAATTAAATGAGCATACAAGAATAAGGTCTAAAATAATCATCCGTTGCCATAGTCCATGTTATGGGAAGCCCTTTGGTCTAGACTAATTATGTCTTCATCAGTCCCTGTCTGTGCACAGCTGTAAAAAACACTATGAATAGCAGAGAAGCACTGACAATAGTGCAGGCCGTGGCACAGTGTGGGGAATGTTTTGTCTGTTGTGTACAGCAGCATCAGACTAACAAGTTTCTGGAAGAGTAGTATAATTCCAATAAGAAAAAAAAGTTATTCTTATTGGCTAAATTACCTAAGGGTACAGTGAGTAAAGGAACAAGTTGATGCCAGAATTGTGTTTGGAAACACAAAATAACAAAACTGTGTTGATAGAACAGTAGGATAATATTTCATAGATGTGTATTTTCCTAACAGATATGTGATGCACTTCATACACACACAGGAGGTAAAACTTATTCAGAATTGCTAGTAAAAAAATAAAAAGGTCAAATTAGATCATGCACCATGATTAAGGTGAAAAAATGTAATAAAGATGTACTTAGCTGGAAAGTTTCAAAGCTTTAAGTATATTTGAGATTGTTGTTGTTGTTAGGTGCCATCCAGTCAGATCAGACACATAGAGAGCCTGTGAACAACAGAACAAAACTCTTCACTGAAACTGTCCTGTGCCCAACCCTATGTCACTGTTTCTCTACTATTCATAGGGTTTTCAGGGGCAGATTGCTTGAGGATTGTTTTGGGAATGGGTTGCCAAGTCCTTCTTCCATGTTTGTGGGTCTGGGGATCAAATCCATGTCCTCGGATAGCACAGAGCAGCACTCTACTAGGTGAGCTAAACCCCAGACCTATTTGAGTTTGTGATAGTAAATTATGAATAATTGGACAATTCTTAATAAGAATCAATAACAAGGCCCATTAAGCCTTTTTTCTAAGGTGCTGTCAAGTCAGGTCAGATTCATAGCTACCCTCATAGGGTTTTCAATGGCATATTGTTTCCATATTGCTCTGAGAGTGGATTGCCCTGTCCTTCTCCTGTTTATGGGGTGCTGGGGCTGAAACCAGGGACTTGGAGAGCACAAAGTGGCACTTTACCAACTGAGCTAAGTCTTAGCCACTGTTCCTTCTCTACATGGACAAAAATTTATAAAACAACAACAAAAAAATGGATATAAACAAAGTATGTTAAAATAGTATCAACATGAAGACAAGAACAAAAGCAAAACCTTACATAATTCAATAACATTGGTAACATAAAAGTGAAAAGTAGTAGAAACTGACAAATATGACCAATTCAAAAAAGATAATGTGACAAATACATGAGAAATTTTAAAAAACAGTGACTACTTTAACCACTTATGCACAAAATAGTTGTCATTGTTGTTGGGTGCTGTGGACTCATATCCAATTCATAGCAACCTTAAGTACAGCAGAACTAAACACTGCCCAACACTGTGCCATGTACATGATCGTTTTATGTTTGAGCCCATTGTCAGAGACACTGTGTTTCTTCTCATTTTGAGCCATGCCACATCAGCAAGAGGAGGTCCCAGGGGCTTTACTCCATTCCTGTCAGTAAGGTATACTCTATTTTGAATTGGCAACTCTCTTGCAGTTGTTTCTTGAATGCATTTCAGCCTGGGGGAGTTCATTTTCTAGCACTATATTTGGCAATTCTTCTTTGCTATTCTTAGCGTTTTCATTGGTTAATTGTTTTAGGAGGGGGCTGCTGGGTCCTTCTCCCTAGTCTATCTTAGTCTGGAACCTGTCTAATATGAGAGGCCCTGCTGGTTTCTGAAATACTGGTGGCATGGCTTTCACCATCACAGCAACACTCAAGTCCATATAGCACAACAACCTGACAGACATGTGGAGGACAATCAGTAGGAACTTTTCAAGCCCTTCATGAAAGCCAGACTTACTAATAAATATAAAAATCAATCATGGACACTGTAATTTAGATGTTGAATGTTCCTCAAATATCCACACATTACAGACTTTTGTGCTCAGCATAGTGCTATTGGGAGTTGCTATGGACCTTTAGGGCTGGGATTTAGCTCAGTTGGTAGAGCATTGCTCTGCAGTATCTGAGGTCCCGAGTTCGATTCCCAGCACCTCAAAAATGGGAGAAGGACATGGCAACCCACTCCGAAGGCAATCCTGAAACAATCTGCCATTGAAAACCCTATGAGGGTCTCTATGAGTCGGACACAACTTGACGGCACATAACAACAACATGGACCTTTACTGGAAGGGACCTTGTGACAAGTCCTAAGGACATAGAGGGCATGTCCTTAAAGGGGATTGTGGGATCTTGAGCCCTTTCTCTTTTTCTTTTATCTCCTCAGTGATGAGGTGAGCAGTTTTCTATGCCACTCCCTCCTCATCATTGCCATCTGGCTCCCCCATCAAAGATCCAAAGCAATGGATCTGCTTGATCTTGGCCTAGAGCTCAAATGTGTGAACCAATCTTGGCACCATGGTATATGCCTGTATAACCAGTGACTCAGGAAGCTGAATCAAAAGGATTTTGAGTTTGATGTCGAGGCAGGCTGCACCACTTAGCAAGAATCTGTCTCAAAATAATAATAATAAAAAATTAAAAAGGGGCTAGGAGGTGCAGCTCAGTGCTATAGTAGTTGCCTAGTATGTGTGCAGCCCTGGATTCAAACTCCAATACTGCAAACAAACAGTCTGTAAACCAAAATAAAACTTTTCTCTCTTCCAGTAATTATTTCAGATATTTCTTTATAATGTTAGGTAATTAACACAGTGGATAAAATAAATGTAATTGGAATTATAAACTTTTTTCAATATTCCATTCTAATGTCCTTTAATTAATTAGTGAAGTAGCATTTGGTCATATAAAAATTAAAATTAATGAAATTATGCATAATTGTGTTATAATGTGATCTAATACTTAACAATATGCATTTAGTACTTAAGTGAAGTTCTTGGGTCAAAATAGACTCCCATGAGGGTGCCAGACATGGGGCACTGTAGCACTTACCTAAGAGCCAATATATGCATAATGCAGTCATATGTGATCCCAGAAGAAAGCTTCTTCCATGTATTTTTGTAGCTGGATAGATCATTACTTTTTATCAATTAATGAATCCATTATGTGAGTGTACCGAAGTATGTTAATCCATTCATCTACATTTTAGTTACTTCTTGGTTTTGGCAATTATGAAAAAAGGTTGTTTAAAAAAATTGTGTTGTAGCTTTTGTGTGGGTGGAAGTTATCAACTTATTTGGTTAAATACAGGCAAGTATGGTTGCTGGATTGTATGGTAAGACTGTGCTTACTTTTGTAAGAAACTGCCAAACTGTTTTCAAAATGACTGTATCATTTCACATCACTAATAGCAATGAATCCCCCACATGTCTGTCAGTTTGCCGTACTGTGGGGGCTTGTGTGTTGCGATGAGGCTCAGAGATCTCCCACTGTAAACTCGGACATGAGCAAGGTTACCCATGGTGGACAGTTTTCCAGCTGAGCTTCCAGAATAAGACAGACTAGGGAGTAGGACCTGGCGAGCCACTCACGAAACAATTAGCCATTGAAAACCCAATGGATAGCAAAGAAACACTGTCAGATATAGTGCTGGAAAATGAGCCCCCCAGGTGGGAAGGCACTCAAAAGACTACTGAGGAAGAGTTGCCTCCTCAAAGGCATCCTATCAGGATGATGGAAATGGAGTACAGCCGCAGGAACTTCCATTTGCTGATGTGCCACAACTCAAAATGAGGAGAAACAACTGTAAACATCCATTAATAATTGGAACATGGAATGTACATAGTATGAATCTAGGAAAATTAGAAATCATTAAAAGAGAAATGGAGTGCATAAACAAGGACATTCTGGGCATCAATGAGCTAAAATGGACTGGGACTGGCAATTCTGAATCAGATAATTATATGGTCTACTGTTTAAGGAATAACAACTTAAAGAAAGATGAGGTTACCTTCAGATCTCTCTTGAAGTACAATGCTGTACATGACAGAAAAATGTCCATACATCTATGTGGAAGGCCAGTTAATATGACTACTATTCAAATGTATGAATCCATCACTAGGACCACAAATGAAGAAAGGGAAGATTTCTACCAGCTTCTGCAATCTGAAATAGATTAAACATGTAATCAGAATATACTGATAATTACTGGTGACTGGAGTGCAAAAGTTGGAAATGAAGAAGGCTCAGTAGTTGGAAAGTATGACCTTGGTAACAGAAACAATGCTGGCAATCACATGATAGAATTTTATCAGGCCAATGACCTTTTCATTGCAAATACAATTTTTCACCAACATAAATGGCAAGTATACATATGAAATTCGCCAGATGGAATATACAGGAATCAAATTGACTACATATATGGAAAGAGACGATGGAAAAGCTCTGTACAAAATGTAAAAACAAGACCAGCTGCTGACTGTGGATCAGACCATCAACTTCTCATATGCAAGTTCAAACTGAAGCTGAAGAAAATTAGAACAAGTATACGAGAGCCACGGTATTACCTTGAGTCTATCCCACCTGAGCTCAGAGACCACCTCAAAAACAGGTTTAATGCATTAGACACAAATGACAGGAGACCAGAGGAGTTGTGGCATGACATAGAAGATATCATTCAAGAAGGAAGCAAAAAGTTCTTTAAAAGACAAGGAAAAAAGAAAAGACCAAATTACAAGTAAAAAGAGACACTGGACCTTGCCCTCAAATGTTGAGCAGCTAAAGCAAAAGGAAGACATGATGAAGTTAAGGAACTAAATAGAAGATTTCAGAAGGCAGCTCGAGAAGACAAAAACAAATATTATAATGACATGTGTAAGGAGCTGGAGGCAGAAAACCAAAAGGGAAGAGCACGCACTGTGTTTCTCAAGCTTAAGGAAGTGAAGAAAAAATTCAAGCCTTGAGTGACAATAGTGAAAGTTTCTACAGGAAATATATTAAATGATGCAGGAAATATCAAAAGAAGATGGGAAGAATACACAGAGTCATTATACAAGAAAGAATTGGTAGATGACCAACCATTCCAAGAGGTTGCATATGAAGAGGAACCAATGGTGTTGAAGGATGAAGTGGAAGCTGCCTTGAAAGAACTGGTGAAACACAAGGCTCCAGGAATTGATGGGATGCCAATAGAGATGTTTCAACAAACAGATGCAGCACTGGAAGTGTTTACATGTTTATGCCAACAGATGTGGAAAACAGCTACTTGGCCAACTGACTGGAAGAGATCCATATTTGTGCCTATTCCCAAAAAAGGGGATCCAATTGAATGTACAAACTACTGGACAATATCATTAATATCTCACACAAGCAAAATTCTACTAAAGATCATCCAGAAGCGACTGAAGCAGTATGTAGAAAGGGAATTACCTGAAAATCAAGCAGGATTCAGAAGAGGGCGAGGAACCAGGGACATCATTGCTGATGTCAGGTGGATAGTAGCTGAAAGAAGAGAATATCAGCAAGATGGCTATCTATGTTTTATTGACTACGAAAAAGCATTTGATTGTGTGGATCATAACAAATTATGGATAACACTTCAGAAAATGGGAATACCAGAACATCTAATTGTGCTCATGAGAAATCTGTACATGAATCAGAAGGCAGTTGTTCGAATAGAACAAGGAAACACTCAGTGGTTTAAAGTTGAGAAAGGTGTGCATCAGGGCGGAATAGCTTCACCCCATCTCTTCAATTTATACGCTGAGCAAATAATCCGAGAGGCTGGACTTCATGAGGAAGAACGCAGCATCAAGATTGGAGGAAGACTCATTAACAACCTGCGTTATGCAGATGACACAACTCTGCTTGCTGAAAGTGAAGAGGATTTACAACATTTACTGAAGAAGATCAAAGATCATAGCCTTCAATATGGGTTATGACTAAACATCAACAAAACAAACATCCTTACGACTGGGTCAGCACACAACTTCACAATAAATGGAGAAAAGATTGAGGTTGTCCAAGATTTTGCTTTCCTTGGCTCTATAATCAACACCCGTGGAAGCAGCAGTCAAGAAATCAAAAGATGCATTGCTCTAGGAAAAGCTGTGGCAAAAGATCTCTTTAGACTATTGAAAAGCAAAGATGTCACATTGGAGACGAAGGTGCATCTGACTCATGCCATGGTATTTTCAGTGGCATCATATGGTTGTGAAAGCTGGACATTGAACACGAGAGACAGAAAAAGAATTGATGCTTTTGAATTGTGGTGCTGGAGACGTCTATTGAGTATACCATGGACTGCCAAAAGAACCAACAAATCTGTCCTAGAAGAAGTGCAACCAGAGTGCTCCTTGGAAACAAGAATGGCCAGACTGCGTCTTACATATTTCGGACATATAGTCAGGGGAGATCAATCCCTAGAGAAAGACATCATGTTTGGGAAAGTGGCAGGTCAACAGAAAAGAGGAAAACCCTCCACCAGATGGATTGACACAGTGTGTGCAACAATGGGCTTAAACATAAATAAGATCGTTTGCCTGGCACAGAATCGGAAAGTGTTTTGATGTCCTGTACATAGGGTCGCTATGAGTCAGAATCGACTGGACGGCAACTAACAACAACAATAATAGCAATGAATAAGGGTTCTTATTGCTCCACATCCTTTTAAGCACTTCAAGCTGTCAGAGTTTTTGACTTTGTAGGTGTACAGCAGTATCTTGTTAAAATTTATGATTTGCTAATAATATACGCTGTGGAATATTTTTTCATTTGTTTATTTGCCATCTGACTATCTTCTTTGATGAGGTATATGTTAAGTTCTTAGGCTCATTTTGCAAACTATATTATCTGTGTTGTCATTGAGTTTCAAGTGTTTGTTATAAAGTGGGTGAACTGGCACAAACCTGTAATCTCAGTGACTTGGGAGATTGAGGCAGGAGGATCAGAGCTCCAGGCCAGAGGGAGCCTACACAATTTAGCAAGAGCTTGCCTCAAAATTAAAATAAAAATGGGCTGGGAATGTAGCTCAGAGGTAGAGCACTTGTCTGGCATGTGTGAGGCCCAGAGTTCAACCACCAGTACTACAAAAATAAATAAATAAAATACAATAACATACAATTTAAAAAGTGGGGCTGGGTTGTATTGGAATTCCCAGGGGGATAGAGAATACTCCAAACACAGCTTATCCCAGGAGCTCATCTAGCCCACTTGGAGGACAGACCCCTCTCTTCTGGGGCAGATGACCCTTACCCTATATCTGGGTCATTTGCTCCCATTGAATCCTATGGGGCAAGATAAGCAACAGGTCACCTTTGCCATACATCCAGGTATCTCACTCTTGCCCCTCTCTCATTGAGTTGGCCAAGATGGCACACAAGGTATGATAGCATCTAAAGCCCCCCTGGTGCCCCATTGGTCATTTCTGATCCAACCCTGTTCCCCTGATTGGCTGGCTATGAGGCCATATAAACTCCAGAGCTCAGAGTTCAACAGATATTCTGAACACCATCCAAGAGAAGCTCACTGGGTCCTTGCAGTTCCTTAAAAGCCCAAGGCCCATTTACTTCTCTGCCTAGACTAGCCTTTAGCCTTCCTCCAACCTGCCTTCATCATACTTCCATTTGCCTGCCACCTCTATCTGAACCCGACCTCTACAATGCTGGATATTCTACATGGACCAACAGCATCAAAAGGCAAGACTCCAAGAGGCAAGCCTTCTGAAGTCAAGCGCAGGGCCCCCAAAGTGGCGAAGCCTGCAAGCCTGAAGAGCAACTACACCCAGGAGTCTCTGTCTCAGCAGCGGAGACAGTAGCTGAGCACTTCCCTTCTCCAATCCCCCTTCCCCTCTCCCTATTTCTCCATTCTTTTCATGTCTTTTGTGAATAAACCCCTGTCCTTTTATCCTGTGAGTGATGATCTCTGGCCACAGCCTAGCCACCATGTGTGGTGTCTGGGCACCCACCTCTTGCTTCCACCCACAACACACAGAGAGAGAAACCCCAGAAAGAACCCGGTAGGGATGTACTTAGTGGTGGAGCACTTGCCTAGTATGCACAAGGCCCTGGATTCAACCCATTGTACTACAAAAAACAGTTAAAAAATTAAATGTTATGGAACAACTGGACATTGACATGCAAAAAATGAATATGCACACATAATTTATGTCTTTCACAAAAACTAATTTACTCTGGCATCACACTTGCCATCCTCCTTCCTCAGCCTCCCAAGTTGCTGGGATTTTAGGCTTGCCCTACTGAGCCCAGATTATTATTTTTTTTTTTGAGACAGAGTCTCACTAAATTGCACAGGATGCCTCTGGCCTCAAATTCAATATCCTCCCACCTTGGTCTTCTGAATCACTGGATTACAGGCTTGTGCC
>VMDO01034387.1:0-17057 GCA_007922755.1 Pedetes capensis | reverse complement strand
TGTTAATATAAAATAACTCAGCCCAACTCAGTAAAAACTCTAATGTTCAGCACTACTACCAAATAATCATCAATAAAAAATCATTGCATCATAACAAAAATTTGTTAAATCAGGTAATTATCACTATTAATTTAAAAGAAATTTACCTTTCTACTCTATTTCAAAGGAAATTTAGGGGTCTGAAGTAGAAACCTTTGTTTATATTTTTATTAATTTTTCATTGATATCATATCCTCTTCAAAAGAACAAAATAGTTACAATAATTATGTGACTCTTAATTTTTAAGTTTTGATTTCTTAACATGAAAAATATTTAGTGATATTATGAAATCTTCCAACAATGGAGAAATTGTAATAACCATAGAAACAAATATTGGGAGTGTCAGAGAAAACACTGGCAAGCCCACAAAGAAATCTTGAGATTCACTTCTCATTTCAGACAGTATTTTTCCCCAAAAGACACAAACTGTTTTCCATAATCACTTACCCTGACACCACTTAGCCAACTTGCTATTGCATAGTTTTCACTTTTATATTAGAATCTAGTGCCAGTGAGTATCCAGGTTACATTATCCCATTTCTCTTTGGACTGAACATGAAAAATACCATCTTTCCAGAGATGTCTTCATCTTTTTCATTAATATTTTGCCACAGTTTATGAATTTCCAAATTGTTCAATCTTCGTATAATTGACATTTAAAATGAGACTTGAGGATTGAAACTAGTTCTCTTTGACCTCAATTGATTCCAACAAAGCTGTGAACAACTTTAAACAGGTCACTCAAAGGGCTATTGTGATCATGATTAAAATACTAATGTACTTAACAGTGAAATTTCTGGATAGATAGCAGCTGTGTTTCACATTTTGAGGAAATGCTGAGCTCTTTCCTAAAGTAGTTGTACTTTGTACGGTATAGACTTAGCAATGTTATCAGCACACCAAACTCAAAGGCAGGAGAGAGCACCCCCACTAGCAATGTATCAGGGTTCTAATTTCTCCAAGTGCTTGCCAACATCTGTTATTGCCTGTCTTGTTTATCATAGCCTGTATAATGAGTTTAAAATGGTGCCTCATTACAGTTTAAATTTGGATTTCCCTAATGACTAACAGTGTTAGAAATCCCATGAATCTTTTCACATGCTTATTAATCACTGATATACAGGTATTTTCTTTAGAGAAATATCTATTCTGATCCTTGGGCCATTCTTAAACTATATTTCACAGTTGTCTTATTACTGAAATGGAAGAGCTGTTCTGTATATCTTTGTCTTTCACTGCCTTATCAGATATGTGCTTTATAAGTATTTTTCTCGTATCTGTGAGGGGGTTCTATTTCAAATATTTATTCATTTAATCTAAGTTCCTAATGTATTGGTATAAAGTTATTCACAATGTCCTTAAGATCTGCAGTTATTTCCATTCTCTCATACCTGGTACTGATTATTTGTTTTTTTGTTTGTTCCTGACAAGACTTACTAGAGGCTTTCAATTTTAACATTCTTTTCAAAGAAAAGTTTAAGTTTCACTTATTTTCTTCATTCATTTTCTGTTTACAATTTTACTGATTTCTGCTTTGATACTTATTATTTCTTCTCTTATGGTTAGTTTGAACATACTTCACTATTTTTCTGGTTTCTAATGGAGAAGATTATATCATTGACTCAAAAACTTTTTAAATGTCTAAGTTTCCTTTACCTTTTGCATTTAAAATATGTAATTGATGATTGAAAATTATATATGTATAATATATGTTCAAGATGTATATGATGACTTGATATGTGTATGCATTGTATAATGATTATTGTTGTTTATTGTCAGGTGCCATTGAGTCATGTCTGACTCATAGTGACCCTATGCACAACAAAACAAAACACTCCCCAACACTGTGCCATGCACATGATCTTTTTAATGTGTAAGCCCATTGTTGTAGGCACTGTGTCAATCCATCTAGCTGAGAGTCTAAATCAAATTAATTAACACATCCGTTATTATTCATAGTTATAATTTTGTGAAGAGATAGGGGTAAGGATGCATAAAATCTATTATCTTATCAAATTTAAAGTACACAATAAATAATTAACTATTGTTACCATGCTGTGCATTACATACCCAGGACTTATTAATTTTATAACAAAATTTGTACCCTGTGACTAACATCTCCCTATTGTCCCGTATTCCCAAGAATCTGGAAACTACTTTCTACTTCTATAAGTTTGAACTTTTTATATTCCACATATAAGTGAGATTATATAATATTTATCTTTCTGTACTTTGCTTGTATCTCTTAACTATAATGTCTTACAGTTTTATCCTTGTTTTCACAAATGGCAGGATATCCTTCCATAGCTGAATAACATTCAGTGTATACATATGCACCACATTTTCTTTACCCATTCATCAGTCATGGCAGTGGTTTTTTTAATATGACACAAACCAACAACAACAAAAGGAAAAGTAAACAAGTGGAAATACATGAAACCAAAAAGCTCTGGAAAGTAAAGAAAACAATGAATAAAATGAAAAGGCAAAACGTATAATGAAAGAAAGTATTTGCAAGTCACATATCTGTTGTTAGGTGCTGTCAAGTTGGGTCTGACCCACAGCAACCCCATGTACACCAGAATGAAACACTCCCCAACTCTGTGCCAGGGATATGTTTTTTTTATGTTTAAGCCCATTGTTGCAGTGACTGTGTCAATCCATCTAGTTTAGGGTCTTCCTTTTTCTCGTTGACCTGTTAGTCAAATATGATGTCTTTCTCCAGGGATTGGTCCCTCCTGACAACATGTCCAAAATATGTAAGATGCAGTCTAGCCATCCTTGCTTCCAAGGAGCACTTCTTCTGGGACAGATCTGTTGGTTCTTTTGGCACCCCATGGTATATTCAATAATAGTCTCCAGAATCACAATTCAAAAGTATCAATTCTTCTCCTGTCTCTCTTATTCAACATCCAGTTTTCACTATGTGACTGAAAATACCATGGCATGAGGCACACGCACCTACATCTTCAATGTGGCATCTTTACTTTCAACACTTTAAAAAGGTCTTTTGTAACAGCTTTTCCTAATACAATGTGTCTTTTGATTTCTTGACTGCTGTTTCCATGGGTGTTGATTGTAGAACCAAGTAAAGCAAAATCCTGGACAACCTTAGTCTTTTCTCCATTTATCATGAAGTTGCTTACAGACTTAGTTGTAAAGATTTTTTTTTGGTTGATGTTGGGGCACAATCCATACTGAAGGCTGTGTTCTTTGCTCTTCATCAGTAAATGTTTCAAATCCTCTTCACTTTTAGCAAGCAGAGTTTTACCATCTACATAGTGCAGATTGTTAATGAGTCTTCCTCCAATCCTGATGCCATGTTCTTCATAAAGTCCAGCTTCTCAGATTATTTGCTCAGCATAGAGATTGAAGAGGTACAATGAAAGAATATAGCTTTGATGCACAACTTTCCTGACTTTAAAACAAGCAGCTTCCTTATTCTCTTTGCACATCTACCTCCTGGCCCACATACAGATTCCTCATGAGAACAATGAAGTGCTCTGGTATTCCCATTCTTTACAACATTATCCATAATTTGTTGTGATCCACATAGTCAAATGCTTTTGCATACCAATAAAACATAGATAGATATATTTCTGGTGTTGCCTACCAAATACTCTTGGAGAAGGTTCTCAAATTAGAAGATATTGAGGAGGTAAGAGTCATCAAGTAGCATGTAAGTTTATTGTGAAAAATCAAACCTGTTTTAAATAAATCAAAGAGTGAAAGCATAAATACAATGAGAAAAATTGTAGGAATATAAAATGAAATATTGCTAGTGGAATCACTGGAAAAAATAGAGGGATAAGTCATTCCATTTCTCTCTCTTGATTTTTAGTCTCCTGAAAACTCTATGAGGGTTGCTATGAGTTGGACACAACTTGACAGCAACTAACAACAACAATAATCTTAAAAATATTAAAAAAGATTAAAATTTTATACGATATATTTCCTGGCCAAAGTGGAATTAAATTATAAGTTACCAAATAATAAAAGTCCCATATATCTGAAAATTTAAAAACTTACATTATTTTTCATGGTACTAGAGATTGAAGCCAGGCCCTTACACATACTATGCAAGCACTCTACCACTGAACTGTACATCTAAGCCCTGAACAATGTATATTTGACCAACTTGTAGATCAAAGAAAAAAATCACAAAAATATTATCTAGTATTTTGAACCAATGATAATAGTACAATACAAACATTTTGGAATGTAGCTAAAGCAGTATTTTAAGGAAACTTTAGTCATTAAGCGCTTATGTTAAAAAGTCTTTCACTGAGATACTTCTTTCATATCCTTTGGATGTTTACCCAGAAGGGGAATTGCTGGATTATATGGCAGTACTATTTTGAATTTTTTGAAGAACCTCTACATTGTTTTCAATAATGGTTGTATCAATTTGCATGCCTACTAACAGTGTGCAAGGTTTACCTTTTGTCCAAATGCTCATTAACACTTATTTTTTCATCTTTTTGATGGCAGTCATCCTGACAGATGTGAAGTGATATCTCATTGTGGTTTTGACCTGCATTTCCTTGATGATGGGTGATGTCATATACTTGTTGGCCACCTGTATGTCTTCCTTAGAAAAATATCTACTCAAGCCCCTTTCACCCTTTTTGTTGGCATTTTTTGTTTGTGTTTGTTATTGAGTTGTGTAAGTTCTTATGTATTTTGGATATTAACTCCTTCTCAGATATCAAAAGTGACTGCAGCAGTATATTAACAAGAAAATGATAGAAAATCAAGCCGGATTCAGAAGACGGCATGGAACCAGAGACATCATTGCTGATGTCACATGGATATTACCTAAAAGTAAATTCTATCAACTAATTATCTACACTTCTATCATTTATATTGATAGGAAAATTTGCAAGACAAGAGCACATAAACATGCAGGAATCTAGTGACCTGTAAAGGAACATGTTTTATTTAGGGCAAGTAAATAAGGAGAAGGTATAGGAAAAAGGCTGCCCAGTGGCAGTGAGAGCAGCGTCTGAAGGGAGATGGGTACTGCTGCATCAAGCTGAAGTGAGGCTAGGAATTATATAGGACTGGAAAGCCTTTGTCTTCTTGGCAGGAAAAGTTTCTTTGTAGGAACGAAGGAGGGAGTAAGTTTGGGAAGTTAGAATCTCTGGATTGCTCTACATGTTACGTGATCTCTGCTATCTCAGGACCTTGGAGCTATGTCAGGGGAGGAGCAATTTATCTCTTCACATATCTCTTAGCCTTTATTTTCTTCCCCTCTTTATTCTATCTTGTTTCCACTGAGTAATTTCCTCAACCTTATCCTCTTTACTAATTTCATATTCTGCTATTGATTATTTCCTTTTTTATGTCAGTTTTGGGTTTATTTTTTATTTTTATTTTTATTTTTATTTTTATTTTGGGGGAGTTTTGTTTAAAAAATGTTAATGAGGTACAGATTAGAAAGGCTTTTGTTATTTCCATTGTGCAACTATTCTGCTCCCCATATCCCTTCCACAATCATAACTCCCCCTAGAGCCCTCCCCACTTTCCACTTTATTTATATTTCCCCTCTTAAATAAGCCTGATTGTTCTTTTTTATTTATCTCCATTGACTCACCATCACCTAACAACAATAGCAACATATTTATAGGGCTTTTTTCTTCTTTAAGTTAGCTTTAGCTCCCAGGTATAAGAACATATGTATTTCTCTTTTGGGGCCTGAGTTTGTTCACTTGGGATGATATACTCCAGTTCCATCCATTCTGCTGCAAATGACATTTCATTCCTTTTCATTGCTGAGTAGTATTTCATTGTGCATATATACCACAACTTTTTTACCCATTCCTCTATTGATGGACATCTTGGTTGATTCCATACCTTCAGTATTGTGAAGAATGCTGCAAGTATCTCTGTGGTATGATTACTTATCATCCTTTGAGTATATTCCCATGGATGGTATAGCTGGGTCATATGGCAGTTCTTTTCTTAGTTTTCTAAGGTATCTCCATATTGATTTCCAAAGTGGTTGAACTAATTTACAATCCCACTAGCAATAGAAAAGTGTTCCTTTTTCTCCATATCCTCACTAGAACTTGTTCTTATTTGTTGTGTTGATCTTAGCCAATCTTACTGGAGTGAGATGGAATCTCAGTGTTGTTTTGATTTGCATTTCCTTAATGACTAGGGATATTGAGAATTTTTTCATGGTTTCTTGGCCCTTCAAATGTCTTCCTTTGAGAATTGTCTTTTCACTTCCATTGCCCACTTATGTATTAGCTTATTTGTTGTCTTGGTATTTGCTTTCTTAAGTTCTTTGTATCTTCTTGAAGTTAGTCCTCTGTCTAATGTGTAGAATGCAAAGATTCTCTCCTATTCTTTAGGGAGTCTTTTAACTCTCTTGATTGTTTTTTTCACTGTACAGAAGCTTTTTAATTTCATGTAATCCCATCTGTAAATTCTTGGTGCCATTTCCTGGGCAACTGGAGTCTTGTGAAGGAATTATTTTCCTATGCCAATGTGTTGGAGCACGTTTCCTGTCTTCTCCACTAGTAGTTTTAAGGTTTCTGGTTTAATGTTGAGATGTCTTATCCATTTTTAATTGACTCTCATGTAAATTGAGATATATGTATCTATTTTCAATTTTCTGCAAATGGATATCCAATTTTCCCAACACAATTTGTTGAAGAGGTTATCTTTTCCCCATTGAACATCCTTAGCCCCTTTGTCAAAACTCAAGTTGCTGTACAGTTGTATGGGTGTATTTCTGGGTCTTTGATTCTTTTCCATTGGTCTTCAAGCCTATTTTTTGTGCCAGTACCAAGCTGTTTTCATCACTGTAGCTCTGTAATATAGTTTGAAGTCAGGTATAGCAATCCTGACTGCACTATTTTTGTAGTTTAAAATTGTTTGGGCTATACATGGTCTTTTGTGCTTCCATATGATTTCTTTTCTTAAACAGAATCTCACAATATAGCCCAAGCTGGCCTTGAACTCATAATCCTCCTGTCTCCACCTCCCACCTCCTCCCATATGCTGGGATTATAGGGAGTGCATGCCATCATCCTCAGCTTAATACTTCAACTCTTTTGTACTGTATTTCATGTCATACTCTTCATTCTAAATGATTTCTCTTGGCTTGTATTTACATAATTTTTTATCCAAGATTCATAATGCTAAGAAATATATTCGTAAATTGTTTAAATTCTTAGTATAGGGTTCCAGAGAAGATGGTGGACTGATAGCACCTACCTTGAGACTTGGAAAAACAGGAGAGCTTAAACAATGGCTTAGAACTCATACTGAACAGTCAGATAGAGTAAAAAGTTAGATAAGAGGCAGGGGTTAAAAAAAAACATGGGTTAGGTAAATACCACCAACTGCAGAGAAATGTTAAAAAGGGAGAATGAATCAGTGTGACAGGTCAGAGAGAGTGTGCCATCAGAAATGTGGACCTTTGGTCCATGAAGAAAAGAAAATTATCACCTCACAGAACTCAGCTGCCAGGAAATGCACCAGCAATTCCTCCAGCATGATGTGGGCTGCACAGATAGTGGAGAGAGTTTGAGGGATGACAAGATTGGAATTCAAAGTGGAGAAGCACTAGAAAAACTGCTGCCCATGATCCCCCATCATCTGGATCAAAAAGCACGGAAAGTATACAGTCCAGGGAAATTTTCACGCAGGTGCCTAGAGCTTGGATCCACCACAGAGTGCAGCCCTGACAACCTTGCCAGAATCCTGCTGATAAGACACTGGCAGCACTTCCCATGGAGGGAAACGGGTGAGTGAGTCTGGGATGGAAAGTACAGCCGGTGCTAACAGCATGGCCTGCCAACCCCCCCCCCACACACACACACACACCTGGATATGTAGTTTGCAATAGGAGAGTGGTGTGGCATAGATCCCACACAAAAGACCTCAGATACACTGGGAGTGACACAATATCATACCACACACTGCAGTGTGGGATCAGCGAGTGAGTGCAGGGTTTAAGATGCATGAGAGTGTGGCATTGAGCCCTGGCTTGCCACCATCTGCTGCTGCCATTTGGGCTGCATTCTGTGAGCACAGACCTTGGCCCATGAGCTGAGTGGGGGAAGTAGAAGTCTCAGAAGGACTTCAGGGGACACACTGCCTCCCTGCTAATGCAGCACTGGCAGTGCACCCCACAGGACAGGTCACTGAGAGCACACTGAAATCTGGTCCAGTCCAGTCCAAGAGACCAGTGTGGACTTTCCACCATCATCCCCTGCTGGAGGGGCATTGGGCAGAGACCCCTCCCTCCAGACCTGCCAGCTTTCAGCAAGAGAATGGGTAGGGAAAATCCCTTTCCTTGCAACAGAACTGAGAAAACTCAAAATAAAGCTGTCATCACGACTTAGGAAATTTTACATAAGAGAGTAATAAAAATGGAACTATAGGTGGAGGCAGCCGTAGGGATGCAGGTGAACAACCCAGCACACTTTCCCCTGAGAGAAGCAGACAAGAATGAGATACTGTGGAGCACTGGGAAAAGATGTTCACCTAAGGAAAGTGTGGTGGTGCCCTCTCTGATGGTTGATGGTTGTCGTTGGTAGAAGGGAAGGTGGTTAAGCTGGAAGTCTCTAGAAAGAGGTCTCTATGAAGTCTCTAGGAGGAGGTCACTAGGAAGAGGTCAAAAGTGGGACTGTGAGTGTGTGTGTGTGTGTGTGTGTGTGTGTGTGTGTGTGGTGCTTTTCTTTTTCTTTCAATTATGGTTGGTTTTCTTAATCTATCCTTCCTTTTCCTTTTTCTTTTTTCAGTCTTTCCTTTATTATTTTATTATTTCCTTTATTATTTAATTTCAGAATATTTCATCTTCTCATTTTTTTTTCTTTTTCTTTTTTGCTTTTTTCAATTGCTGTTAGGATTCCTAGAGACTACCACCATGATAGGGGACTATCTAGCCTGCCTGGAGGATCAACATCTACCCTCCGGGGCCAGTGACCCTTGGCTTACATCCTGATCCTTCACTCCTCCCCCTCCCATTGAATGACCAAAGATGGTCCCTGACCAGGCCAGCTTTGACACAGCCATCTCCACCTAGATTGGCCATCCAGACCCCCTTGATTGGTCAATAAGAGAAGCGTACTAATTGGCCTGGCCCGTGAGTAACCCACCTATCCAAATTGTACCCCAAATTCACCTTCTTTAAATAACTGCTCCTCCTGGCAGTTATGGTAGGTAAACTGACATACCTGTCAGAGAATGGACTCTGATTGGCTACCTCCCAGCATGCTCCCTTTTCCCAAAATCCATATAAGCAGGCCACTGACACCCCCCCCCCCTTATTATACCCTATTGCTCTCCACCAGCTCTCTGGACCCCATCACCTTGAAGCAGTGTACCCTAGTCCTGTGGCAGACCTTCAAGCAAGACTCTGTGTCAAGCTCAGGGGCCCCAAAGAGCTGAAGGTGCCTTGCAAGACACAAAGGGCTCCCCAATTCCTCCCAAGGCTGGGACAGAGGGGAGAAAGAAGGCGAGCTGCAAGAGGCAAGACCAGCCGACCTCCAGTGCCATCCAGACACCATCAGAGCTGATTTGCATAATATCTTAAAGTTGTAGCACCATTGAAGCAGCAGAATTCCATGCTGCTAGCTTCTGAGCTGCCACTTTTGAAAGGCCACTTGCTGGTTGCTCCTCTTTGGAGGAGCAACTCAATAAAAATTCCTGTCCTATTTTTTTAAGAAGGCTCCCAAAGTCCTTCCTTTGGCATCACCAGCCAGGCTCTTACCCTAACCTGAAGAGTCCTGGGACATTACTGGTGTTAGGGCAAGGCCCTGAGGCCATAGCCAAGCCAGAGCTTAACCCTGACAAATTTATTTCTTTTTTTCTATCCCCTCTTCCCCTTCATCCCCCAGTAGAGAAGTAGAGATGATTGCCACCCTGGCCCCCAGTCCCATTGAGACTGCAAACTGGAGAGAGGGAAACTGAAGGATAGAGAGTCCAGGGCATGGTGAAGAGTGACACAAGCAGTTGACTCCCTGAGCCTAGGAGAACTAATCCAGAACAAGGCCCATGAGGTCAGGTAGGGCTTGTGACTCAAAGTAATAGTGCCACAGGCTCAACAACCTAAGACACACAGTTTAGGCTGTAGACCAATTAGGGGCTATGAATGCAGAGGATGGAGAGAAACTGAGGGGGTAGTGCTGAATACAGAATTTTCAACAAAACCTAGATGTTGGGCACTGAGGCTGCAAACTATGGGGCAGAGGAGTGAGATAAAAGTGCTACTGACTCATCACCACCCAAATTCAAAGGAATACCCAGGGAGAATCTCTTTATATACAGAAGAGATGGAAACTAGCTCCCAGAACAAGCAATGGGCAAGTATCAGCAGAAAAACACAAAAATCATGAAAGAACATTCTGGATGCAAAGATCTTACAGACCAAAAGTTATCAACAGATAACATCAAGCAATCCTAATTTCTGGAGATTCCAGGATCAGAATTCATAACCTTGCTTATAAATATGCTAAGAGACACTAAGACAACACTTCCAGTTCTCTTGAAGCTCTAGATAAGAAGGTATCTCATTCGGAAGACAAATTCTCCAAAGAACTAGAAATTATAAAAAAAAAAAAAAGAAGCACTAATCCTTGAGATACAAGGAAAGCTGAATGAGACAAACATTGTAATAGAATCTTCAGTATACAGAATAGATGAAGCTGAACAGAGGACAGCTAGTACAGAGAAACAGGTTCAAGATATTAGTTACTCACAAGCCAAGATGGAGAGAATGATGAAACAGTGTCAATAAGATCTCTAAGAGGTTTCTGACAAAATGAAAAAATGAAACCTAAGAATTCAGGGAGTCCATGAATGAGCAAAAATACATGAGAGGATTAGGAAATTTATTCCAAGGAATATTAGATGAAAAGTTCACAAACATCTAAGGCAAGAGATGGATACCTATACAATTGAATCACTCAGAATCCCAAACAGAGTAGACCAAAACAGATCCTCCTCATGACACCTTATAATTGGAGTACTAAACTTAGAGTGCCAAGAAGCCATTCTGAAAGCATCAAGGGAAAAGTACCAACTCACCTACAAAGGCAAATCCATCAGAATAACAGCAGACTTCTCCACATGAACATTGAAGACTAGAAAAGCTTAGATAGACATCATCCAAGCTCTTAAAAATAACCCCCAACCAAGACTACATTATCCAGTGATCTTTCAAAATAGATAGTTATCTTTCAAAATAGATGGTGAGTACAAGATATTCCATGATATTTCCCATTCAAATGATTCACAGCCACCAAACTAGCATTACTGAGGATCCTCAATCTACTACCACATACAGGGGAGGTCAGACAACCACACATAGAAGATCAAAGAAATGAACAATTAACATGAGAGGAAGTGAAGAAAAATAAGATAAATATGAATCAAAAACTAGTAAGAAGTACTGGTTTGATGCATAATAAATACCTCTCAATAATTATTCTCAATGTAAATGCTCTTAACTTACCCATAAAGAAACATAGACTGGCCAATTGGATGAAAAACCATAAACCCTCCACATGTACCATTCAAGAGAATCATCTAACCCACAAAGACTATAAAAGGTTGAGAATCAAAGGTTGGAAAACAATGTAACAAGCAAGGAGGAAGCAAAAAAAGCTGGAGTTGCACTGCTAATTGCAGATAGATTAGACTTTAATTCAAAACCAATTAGAAGAGACAAAAAAGGATGCTACATATTACTAAAAGGAACAATCAACCAGGAACCAATAACATTACTTACTATATATCCTCCAAATACAAGGGCACCTAGCTTCATAAAACAAACTTTATTGGAAATAAAGGAACATATTGGACCAGAAACAATAATTCGTGGAGACTTTAATATCCCACTTTTACCAAGAGATACATCATCAAAACAAAAGATCTACAGAGAAACAATGAGCTTAATTTATACCTTAGACCAAGTGGAACCTACAGATGTCTACAGAATATTCCATCCATCTGATGAGGAATACATATTCTTCTCAGCACCACATGGAACCATTTCTAAGATAGAGTACACTTTACTATACAAAAATAGCTACAACAAATACAAAAAAGTAGAAATCATCCCTTGTACCTTATCAGATCACAATAGAATAAAATTAGAACTTAAAAATAAGATAAACTTCAGAAACTTTACAAATTCATGGACTCTATATAATACACTGTGGAATGATCAATGGGTTGTTGAAGAAATTAAAATGGAAATTTTAAAATTCCTGCAATCAAATGAGGATGAAAACACATCCTGCCAAAATTTATAGGATACAGCAAAGGCATTTCCAAGAGGGAAGTTTATAGCAGTGAGCACCTCCATCAGTAAGTTAGGGAAGACCACAGTAAATGACTTAATGACACATCTCAAGGCAATAGAAAGCCAACAACAAGCCAATCCCAAAATGATCCCTCAGACAGGAATTATCAAGATCAAGGCAGAGATATCCCAATTAGAATCTAAAAAGTTAATCCAAAGAATTAATAAGACTAAGAACTGGTTCTTTGAAAAGATTAATAAAATAGATCCTCCCTAGACAATCTCACCAAAAAAAAAAAAAATAGCCAAAATTGAAAAAATTAGAGATAAGAGAGTATCATAATTGATACTAATGAAATCCAAAAAAATCATCAAGGAATATTTTGAGAAATTATACTCCCCAAAATATGAAAATACAGAAATGGATAAATTTATTAACACATATGATTTACCAAAATTAAGCCTGGAGAACATAAGCAATCTAAGCAGACCCATTATATACACCAAAATAGAGAATATACTAAAAAACCTCCCAAAAAAGACAAGCCCAGGACTTGACAGGTTCAAAGCAGAATTCTCCCAAACCATCAAAGAAGAATTAATACCAATTCTCCTCATATTATTTCAAAAAGTAGGAAAGCGGGGAGGACTCCCTTCATTTTATGAAACCACCATCATTCTGATACCCAAACTGGGCAAGAATATATCTAAGTAAGAAAATTATATGCCAATTTCCCTAATTAACATATATGCAAAAATTCTGGCAAACCAAATTCAGCAACAAGTGAAAAGGATTATCCATTATAACCAAGTGGGATTTATTCCACAGATGCAAGGCTGGTTCAACATATGAAAATCAATAAATGTAACTCAACATATCAAGAGACTTGCAAACAAAACCACATGATCTTCCCAATTGATGCAGAGAAGGCCTCTGATAAAATGCTATAGCTTTTCATGATTAAAAACCCTGGAGAAGATAGGCATAGCAGGAAAATATCTTAACATCATAAAGGCCATTTATGACAGTCCTATAGCCAATATCATATTACAGGAGAAAAACTGGAACAATTTCCTCCAATATCAGAAACACAACAAGGATGCCCACTTTCTCCTATCTTATATAACATTGTGATTGAAGGTCTAGCCAGAGAAACCATGCAAGAAAAAGAAATCAAAGGGATACAGACAGGCAAAGAAGAGGTGAAATTATCCTTATTCACAAATGACATGCTCCTTTACCTAACAGACCACAAAAACTCCTCTAGAAAACTTTTAAACCAGGGGGTGGAGTCAAGATGGTGGGCAGATGACACACCCCTTCTGTCCCAAAGTAATGGGAAGCCTTGATTAGGGGGTTGGAACTCACATTGAACAGATAGAAACAGTGATAATTTAGTTTGGGAGATAGAGGATGAAACTGCGCATACACTGAAATCAAGGATTTGGCTTCGGAGAAGCTACACAGTGGTCAGCGGCAGGACGGCCGCCATTCCGCCATCACACAGATGGCAGATAGAATCCCGGAGACTTGGAAAGGGCTTCGTGCACATGCACCCACTGGGGCCAGACCCAACACGGAGTGCAACCTTGGCAGCACACTCTCACCCTGCCTGAGGGACAAAAACTACAAATTCCGGGTGAGTCAGTTTGAGGTGGCACATGGAATCACCATCTGTAGTGGCCGCAGAGGGAACAGGGAAACTGGTGCCAGCGGTTCACATCTAGAGCTGAGACGCAGCTCCGTCCCTCCTGTTGTGGTAGGACAGGTGTGCAGATGCGATCTCCACAGACATACGGGCACACATACATCCGGATCCCAGACACACCAGAGGTGAGCCTAAGTCATCCACTGCACTGTGGAGAAATCTGGGGTTTGTGGAGGTGACTGAGCCCCACACAGACAGAGAGCTCCTTGTCAGCAGAGCCTAGTGGCACAATTAGTCACAATCAGAGCAGTTTTGAATGCGATTGCTATGCACGGACAGACCTGCTACAGATTCCCTCTGGAGCGGTTGGATATCATCCCGCCCACAAGAGGATATGGTCCTCCCAAGTGGGCAGAAAGCCCTGCAATAAAAAATCCATGATAGCAGCCATATTCCCTCCATGCTGTAGGTTTTGGGGCGGAAATCTCTGATTTGGGGAATTGGCACCTGAAATTTGTGGGACAGGGAGAACTCCAGGGAGAATCCCACAGGTTCCACTGCCTCTCGAACAATACAATAGACACAGAATATCTCATGGAACAGTCTCTTTGGGCACTTGGTGTCCCACTTAAACCCAGGACATTATGGGGTAGTCCACATTATCTACCCAACACTAAGCCAGACTGCTCCTGCGGATTGTATGAAAACACTGCCACCCTGAGTTCTGTAGGGAGCACTGCATCCTGCAGTATCGACTTCACCCAGTGGAACTGGGTGTCCACAGTTCAGATTCCACCTGCAAGAACATACAAGCGCTTTTTTTTTTTTTCTGTATGGGGGTTTGAACCCAGGGTCTTGCGCCTGCTTCCTTTGTGGGTGCTAGACCACCGCGCCTGGCCCCAGCCCATATTTTTTACTTTTTGAAACAGGGTCTCACTGGGTTGCACAGGTCTTGGGCTTGAGATCCTCCTGCATCCGCCCCCCCAAGCCGCTGGGATTCCAGGCATGCACCACTGCACCTGACTACAACAGTTTTTATATGTATGTGGGAGCGTGTATGCATGAGGTCTGGAGATATATATATGTGTGTGTGTGTGTGTATACACACACACACACACACACACACACACACACACACACATATATATATATATATATATATATATATATATATATATATATATATATATGTATGTATATATCTTTTGTACAGGGGTTTGAACCCAGCGTCGTCCTGTGCCTTCTTGCTTTGTAGGTGCTGGACCTCCACACTGTACCCCGGGAACATATTTTTTTGCTTTATGAGACAGGGTCTTGCTGGGTTGCACAGAACTCAAGCTTGCGATCCTCCTGCCTCTGACCCCCAAGCCACTGGGATTGCAGGCGTGCACCACCACACCCAACTACAAGTGTTTTTGCATGTGTGTGGGAGCGTGTATGTGTGAAACTTTTTTTTCTTTTTTCTCTTTTTCCTTCCTATTATTCCTCCTTTCTTCTTTTACTCCCTTCCCTTTTTCTATTCTCCTTCTCTTTTTCTTAAGCTATTTATGTATCTTTGTTTTATTTTCCCTTAAGTCTTAACCTTAATTTTAATTTTGACAGTAATTTCCATTAGCCTCTGTCCTCTAAGTCCTCTCTCCCCCTCTTCTATCACCAGATTCCTCCCCTTTCTCACCCCACAGAAGAGAAACAAAATCTATCGCCTCCCTAGCCCCTAGCTACTTTGGAGTTGGGCTGGTGGACTAAAGAGACAACCACACAGACCAAAAAGCCAAGAATATACCCAGTTTACAAACTCTAATAATCACCAAAGATTCAGCACCACACAATCTCAAAGGAATAACAGAGGGAGAAGTTCTGTACAATCAGGAGAGACAAATTCTATTTCCTGGACCATATTGTGGGAAAACAAAGTAAACCTACAAAAAACACAAAGGGGCAGGATGGATCTGAAGGGTCCAAAGATCAAAGCCCCCCAACAAATAACTCCAAGGACTCTCAATTCTTAGAGATCTCTGATTCGGAATTCAGAGTCATGGTTATAAACATGCTAAGAGAAATTAAGACAAATACCACAAGCACACTAGAGATACTTGAAAGGAAGATTTCTCACTTGGAAGCCGTTCTCATCCCAGTTAGAAATGATAAAGAAAAACCAAGCCACTCTTCTTGATACTCAATCCAAATTATCAGAAATGAACACTGCTAAAGAATCCTTTTCATCGAAACTGGATGAATCTAAGCTAAGGACTTCCGATTCAGAGGATGTCATAAATGAACTGAAATACAAGCAATTAAAAATGGAATCAATGATAAAGGTTTTAAAGAAAGATTTCCAGGAGAACTCAGATAGAATGAAAAAAAGAAATTTAAGAAATCAGGGCATTCCTGAAGGAGAAGAAAGGTCCACTGGAGGCCTTTAAAACCTAGTAAATGATATCCTCAAGGAAAACTTTCCAAAGATAGCACAGGAAATGGATATATACACCACTGAGATATTCAGGACTCCTTTGAAGGCTGACTTAAGTAGACCATCCTCGAGACACATCATTGCTCACATGCTGTCGTTAGAGACCAGAGAAGCTATACTGCAAGCAACAAGACAGAAACCCCTTATTACTTATAAAGCAAAACCAATTAAAATTAGTGCAGACTTTTCGATATCAACATTGAAAGCTAGAAAGGAATGCACACAGGTGATTCAAATATTTAAAAAAAAAATCTCCAGCCTAGTCTAATATATCCAGCAAAATTATCTTTGATAATATATGAGGAATATAAGACATTTAATGACATTGAAGCTTTTAAACCATATGCAACCACCAAACCAGCACTGGAGAGGATAATAAATCAATTACCACATCCAGGAGAGTTAAGACAACCCTACAAAGGAAATCAAAGAACAGGTTAGCTGAGATGAGTGCAACACAAGAAAGGTCCAAAGCAAACATGAATCATAAATCAGTAACAGGTAATGATTGGATAAATGACAATAAATGCTCCTCAATAATCTCTATTAATGTAAATGGTCTTAACTCACCAATTAAGAGACAGAGGCTGGCTAATTGGATGAAAAAACACAAACCATCAATATGTGGTATTCA
>VMDO01034386.1:0-17037 GCA_007922755.1 Pedetes capensis | reverse complement strand
ATGGGAGAAGGACCTGGCAATCCACTCCTGAGGCAATCCAGAAACAGTCAGCCATTGAAAACCCTATGAGGGTCGCTATGAGTCGGATACCAACTTGAAGGCACCTAACAACAACAAGAACTAGGTTCAGTGGCAAGAAAGGAAAGTTCTAGGCTTCTTTACAAAAGACCTGCCCTCCCCTCTTTCTGTTACTATCTGTGTTTAACATCAGGGTAGGAAGCAGAGCCTCCTTGTTTGATAAAACCTAGAGGGATAAACAAGGTTTCCACTCAATTACTTATTGATATGTACATGTGTATTTACATTTTTTATGTAATTGCTCTTTTGTTATTTAAAATTATACAAAATAAGTATCTAATTATAAAATTAGTAAGTGCTGATTACAAAGAAATTTTGTGGAAATGAAAGAAGAATTTTAAAAAACACCTGCAATTCTACCACCCAGAGACAAGCACTGCTGATATTTTACATAGAAATTAACTTTAATTTTAATTGAATATTATCAGAAGAAAATATACTGAAGTAAAAGTGAAGGAATTAAACAAGCAATATTTTTCTTTTGGTTTATTTTTTCCGTTTTTTCTTTTAAATTTGGTACTTGGGGGTTGAAACCAAGGCCAGCATATATTTTACAGTGCTTTACAATTGGACTGCACCCCCAGACCATTTAATTTTTTTTTAAACAGGGTTTTGCTAAATTACACAGGCTGCCTCTGGCCTCAAACTCACAGTCCTCCTGCCTCAGCTTCCCAAATCACTAGGATTACAAGTGCATGCTACCACACCCAGGCTGGGGTTTAGCTCAGTTGGTAGAGTGCTGCTCTGCACTTTCTGAAGACCTGGGGTTTCATCTCCAGCACCCCAAAAATGGGAGCAAGATGTGGCAATCCACTCCCAAAGTAATCCTGAAACAATCAGCTATGGCAAACCCAAAGAAGGTTGACTATGAGTCCCTTTGGACTTGACAGCACATATCAACAACAGCCACTGCACCCTGCTAATATTTTTCTTGTATAGTTTCTTAAAAGTAATAATAAAATTGTGACTGAAAAGATGTTGGATTATTGGATTTAAAAAATCTTCATATACATTCATAGATATAAGTTTAAGTTTAAAGGAAGTTAAAAGCCAACTGTCTTACAAAAACTAAAAAAATAACAAAAATTATCAAGATCATATCAAACCAAACATTAACCATTAACTTTTTAAAGACTATTTTAACTTTAACTTAAACCTCCTTTTTTTTTTTTTTTTTTTTTTTTTTTGCAGTACTTGGGGATTGAACCCAGGGCCTTGTGCTTGCATGCTTGGCAAGTGCTGAACCACTGATATTCACCTCCAGCCTATTTTTTTTACTCTTTTGACACAAGGTCTTGCTAAATTATGCAGGCTGGCTCTGGTCTCGAGCTTGCGATCCTTCTGCCTCTGCCTCCCAAACCACTGGGATTATAGGTGTGTAGTACTGCACCTGGCTAAACCTACTTTTAAGGTGATCTTTTTAGAAGATGACATAGGGGCAAATTGCACCATAAAGTGACAACTTTCACGGATAAAGAAGTACATCATGTATTAATGGCAAAAGCCATAATTGACTGTAACCCCAAAGAGATTATATAATAATTCAGAGAATCAATTGACCTTTTCCTCCTTCCTGAACTATCTGATCACTGAAGCTATAGTGTTATGGGTTGAACATAAAATGCCCCCCAAGACTCATGTTTGAATACTTGGTCCCCAACTGGTGGCACTGTTTTGGAAGGCTGTAGAACTTTGTGAGGTGGGACCTAGGTGATGGAAGTAGGTCTCTGGGGGCAGGCCTTTGAAAATTACCTGGGCTCTGTTTCCTGGTCTCCTTTCCTCATAGGCTCCTACAGCCATGGACTGAGCTCCTCAGTCATCCCTTCCCTGTCATGATGGACTGATATTCTCTGAAATCATAAGCCAAAACAAATTTTCCCTTCCTAAATTGTCTCTGTCAGGTATGTTGGTCCCAATGGCACAAAAGCTAACTAATAATGCATCTTTTATATTTTGTTTTATTTTAAATCATACTACATCTTAATGTACCTCATTTTTAAGCTTTAACTTTCTTGTAAAGTTTTATGTTTTTCTCACATATCCTACTGCTATTCTGTTTTCTTGATTAAAAGAGTCAGAATTCTTCATTTAATGAGCAGTGAGCCATTGGTGTATTTCTGTGTTCTTAATCATGTAATTACTATTATCATAATTTGTATGTTTTATCAACGTTCTTTTTGAAGAAGTTCATTCCATACCTGATGCTTTATCCCACTGAAGTGGCAAGGGTAGAGTGTCTAGTGATACCTCAACTCACAACTTTATGCTATAATCTCCTTCTACCTCATTTAGGCTTCATAAATATTAAACCTGAGAGGTAGAGGTTCAATTGCATGGCTTTAGACAAGCCCTTTCACTTCTTTCATTCTCAGTTTCTGCCATAGGTAAAATGAGAATATTGGACTAGAAAAGTAGATTTCAAATTTTATTGTTATTACTATTTAGTGTTGTTTATGCAACAAAAAATTTTACGAGTATAATCGTATGTACAAAACAATAATAAAACATTATACAACACAATATGTAAAATATGAAGCTAAATGTTCAGTAGGGAGTAGAAATCACAGAACACTACCCACTTAACCTCCTCCTTTACCCATATATGCTATTTATCCAGTTATTTGAAAATTTTATTGAGTACATACTACATGTCAGGAACTCTTCTATATGCTAGAGATACATTGGGGAACAAAACAGACATAAATCCCAACCTTAATGACACTTCCATTCTGATAGAGAAAACAGAAAATAAATAAGAAGAGTCAATAAGATTGTTGTTGTTGTTGTTGTTGTTGTTGGGTGCCCTCAAGTTGGATCTGACTCATAGTGACCCTATGTACAACAAAATAAAACACTACCCAACATTGTGCCATAAATATGATCATTTTATATTTGAGCCCAGTGTTGCAGTCACTATATTTCTTCTCCTTTTGAGTCATGCCACATCAGCAAAAGGAAGTCCCAGGGGCTTTACTTCATTCCCATCAGTAAGGTCTACTCGACTTTGAGGAGGCAACTCTTCCCCAGTTATTTCTTGAATGCCTTCCAGTATTTCTCTGCTATTCATAAAGTTTGCAATGGTTAATTGTTTTGGGAGCAATCAGCCATTGATAACCCTATGAGGATCACTATGAGTTAGACCTGACTCAAATGCATCTAAAAACAACAACAACAATTGTTTCAGGAGTGGGCTGTTGGGCCCTTCTCCCTAATCTGTCTTAGTCTGGACACTTAGCTGAAACCTGTTCACCATGGATAGCCCTGCTGGTATCTGAAATACTGGTGGCACAGCTTTCAGCATCACAGCAGCATGCAAGCCGCCACAGCACAAGTTGATAGACAAGTGGAAGATTTAATTGTTAGATTGTTATAATTGCTAAAGAAAAGAATAATTTAAGGAGGGTAGAAAGGAAATGGGTGTGTGGGGGGTAGAGTTTGAAACTTCAGATAGAGGGTCAGAAAATAACTTGATAAGAAGTTGATGTTTTAGTAAAAAATGAAGAAGCTGAGGGATATCTGGAGAGTACAGAGTGTTTGGGTGTGGTGGAGGGAAAGCACAAAGCCCCTGAGGCATTACCTTGCTTGGTGTTATTAAGTAGCTGAGAGGTCAGTATGCCTGAAGTCAGTCAAAGGGAAGAGTAGGAGGGGATGAGGTCAGAGAGGGGACATGGAATCATATCATGGAGGACCTTGTGAATACCACAAGAACTTTGACTTTTTCTGTTGAGTAGCTTGAAAATAATTGGAGGATGTTATGATTTGAATACAATTTGAGTGTGTTTCTCGAGGGTTCATGTTTTGTGTACTTTGTCATCAGTATGACACTGTTTAGAGGTCATAAGACATTTAAATGATGAGGCCTAGAGAGAGGTTGTAAGACTTCCCCCTTTTTTGGCTTCCTGTCTCACCATATGATCTTTCCCTCTTCCATGTACTCTTGCTATTGTAGCACCATCCATCATGCAGCCAAGGGTGCCCTCACCGGAGTTGACAATATGCTGTTTGAACTTTTAGTTTCCAAAACTGTGAATGAAATCAACCTCATTTCTTTACATAAGTACCCAGCCTCAGGTATTTCACCATAGCAATGAAAAACAGTAATGCAGAGTTTGAGTAAAACATTGATATGATTTAACTTTCATTTTAACAAAATCACTCTTCATTGCCATGTAAAGAATATATTAGGAGAAAGTGCAGAATCATAGGGACAATTTAGAGTATTATACATTAAATCTACATGAAGATTTATGTGACTCAAGCCAGAGTGGTATCTAAAGATATGGTAGGAAATGTTGGATCTGGATGTTTTCTGAAGGCAGAGCCAAAGAATTTGCTGATACTTTAGATAAGAAGTACATGCAGTAATGTGCTGCTAGATGTTTAACAACCAGATAAGGAGTAGGGAGAAGTAGAGGAGTCCTGATATGTAACATTTGTGGATTTCTATATGTAGATACTCTCAAGAATTGTGGACAGATGTGAGGAAACTTATCCCAGTGATTATAGAGATAAAAATTGAAACTCAGTACAAACTCTCAGGCAAAATTTTTAATTGAAAATAAAGGGGGTTGAAGAAAAGAAGTCACCACTGACTTGGAGAAATAGAAGCTGCCCACTGACAGAGGAAAGAGCAGATATTTTATTAAGTTCTTGGAGAGATATAGGATTTGTTAGTCATGAAGACAGGAGTTTTAAAAAGTTTCCACCTCATGATTTAAGGGGACTTTCTCATCTAAGATACAGATCAATGGCCACTCTCCCTAGAGACATCTGACATTATCCTGTACCTGGTGGGTTATTCCCATGTGATAAGGGGGTAAGGGACAGACACATTTTATATGTTTTTTGGGGTTTTTTTGTTTCTGTTTTTGCAGTATTGGGGGTTGAACCTAGGGCCTCAAGCCTGCATGCTTTGCAAGTGCTGGACCACTGAGCTGTGCCCCCCAGCCCCCCCCCCTTTTTTTTTCACTTTCTGAGATAGGGTCTCACTAAGTTATGCAGACTGCCTTTGGTCTCCAACTTGCGATCCTCCCGCTGCCGCCTCCCGAGCCACTGGGATTACAGGCGTGTGCCACCGTGCCCAGCACATTTTATATGTTTTTAACAAGGGATAGTACACTGGGTAGGCAACAGGATTTATGGATTAAAGGCATTGCCTCATGAGGATAGCTCTTACTACTATGGCTAACTTCAAATTACCAACGTAACATCACAGAACACAGAGTTAGCACCATTAGCTCTTTTGTGCCAGTTTGACAGAAGTAAACTCCACGAAGACATTCAGACTAAAATGTCCAAAGCTGAACTCCTGATATTCAGTCCCATCCTGATGACTGTACCATCCCTCCAGATGGTGAGGACAAAAAAAAAAAATTGAAAGCCCTTTGACATTATCTTTTACTTTTCTTTTTCTGTTATAGCTGGTATTGTCCAGGATCCCAGTCAAACTGGCACATAAAAGCTAACGGTGGAGGTGGACATACTGGCTCTCACCTTTAATCTCAGGGACAGGGGAGACTGAGGCAGAAGGATGGCAAGTGTGAGGACAGAGGAAGCCTGCACAACTTAGTGAGACCTTGTCTTACAATAAAATGCAAAATATGGGCTGAGGTGTAGCTCATAGGTAGAGCACTTGTAAAGTATGTGCAAGGACCTGAGTTCAACCTCCTAGCACTGTAAGAGAGAAAGGAAGGAAGTAAGGGAGGGAGGGAGGGAGGAGGAAGAAGGAAGGAATGGAGGGAGGAGAAAGAGAGAGAAAGAGAGAAGAAAGAAAGAAGGAAAGAAAGAGGAAGGAAAGAAAGAAGGAAGGAAGGAAGGAAGGAAGGAAGGAAGGAAGGAAGGAAGGGTGGGCGGGCAGGTAGGCTTATCTTTTCTCAACTCTGGGTTCAGTGATGTTACATTGGTAGCTTGAAATCAGCCATGGGAATGGCTTATTTGACAATGAAGAGCAGGAACAGATGGTTCTTGGAATTGATTGGGAAGAGATGGTACTTAGATATCACAAGAAATCTTTATGTGTTTTGACTGGACAACAAAAAATATGTAAGTTCCTCTTCTCCACCCATAATTCTACATATGAAACCTATTGAATCCTAAGTATGAATCCTATTAAATCAAATAGGTCCATAAATTTTGACATGCATTTTTAACCAACTTGTTTATATGCACAGAAACCCTACAAAAATATTTGCTCAGAGCCCAATATCCCCAGAGGAGATGCTGTTTGTGATCAGCATTTCTCTTCCCCATCCTATCCTATGAGAGTCTATTGGCTTTCTAGTCCCTATATCTGTCCCAATGCCAAATAAGTTTAGAACATTAGTTTTAAAAGCCTACTTTAAATTGGAAAATATGAATCACCATGCAAATTTTACAGTTTGGGACATATTCAGCCTTTGTGGGTATTGTGAGGTAGGAATATCTACTTGTGTCTCCATCTCTTTATAAGGTTATCACCTATTAAGGAAGTCCTATTTCTTAAAGAGATTTTATTTCAATTAAGGTGTGGTTATGTTAGACCTTTTGAAATCAAAGCACCTTTACTAAGTTCCTACATGTATAACATAAATCCTCTTTTGGAAACTAGCTGGTGGAATGCAATATATAATTATTTCTAAAAGACCTGCTAAATAAAGATGTTAGTTACAGTCTATCAATTGAAACAAGCTAGATGTAACTGTAGGTGAAATGGTTAATGTTACTGTGTTCACTTGATAAAATGTTATGCCAATATTCTATAAAAAGTGGTGGAAGACACACTGTTTGACTTCTGAAGACTGAAGAAAAACATAAAATGGCTCCCACTTGGCTTACTTTCATGGGAAGTTCACCCTTGGAATCTAGTTACCTTATTTTGGAGAAGTCCAAGCAATCGAGAAAGATCATGTGTGGTGTTTCTTCTGAAGCCAAAACTGAGGTCTCAGCCAAAAACCAGTGTGAACCAAGATACTAGAGAGTGAGCAAGCCACCAGATGATTCCAGTTTCAGCCTTTGAAATGTCCTAGCTAGTGCTAAGAAGAATCTAGCTGTCCTGCCAAGTCCTGCCAAAATTGCAGACTGTTAAAAGAAGTTAATCTTCATAAGTCATTAAGTTTTGGGATGATTTTTTATGAAAGAAGAAAAAACTGGAATAGACTATGCAAAATCAGGGAAAATAAAGCTTAGGATATATTAGGTGAAGAAATTGAGAATTGACATGTAATGATACCTACCTAAATGATTCTATCCCCTACACACCTGTCAGTTTGCTGCACTGTAGGGGTTTGTGTGTTGCGATGAGGCTAAAAGCTATGCCACTGGTATCTCAGATACCAGCAGGGTTGCCCATGGTGGACAGGTTTCAGCTGAGTCTCCAGACTAAGACAGACTAGTGACAAGGCACTGGCAAGCCACTTCTGAAACAACCAGCCATTGAAAACCCTATGGATAGCAATGAAACACTGCCAGATATAGTGCCAGAAAATGAGCCTGCCAGGTTGGAAGGCACTCAAAAGACTACTGGGGAAGAGTTGCCTCCTCAAAGTAGAGTCTACTGTGATGACAGAAATGGAGTAAAGCCGCAGGGACCTCCATTTGCTGATGTGGCACAACTCAAAATGAGGAGAAATAACTGTAAACATCCATTAATAATTGGAACATGGAAGGCACATAGTATGAATCTAGGCAAATTAGAAAATGTTAAAAGAGAAATGGAGCACATAAACATTGACATTCTAGGTATCAGTGAGCTAAAATGGACCAGCATGGGCCATTTTGAGCCAGATAATCATATGGTCTACTATGGTGGGAATGATAAACTAAAGAGAAATAGGGTTGCATTCATCATGAAAAAAGACATTTCAAGATCTGTCCTGAAATACAATGTTGTCAGTGATAGAATAATATCCATACACCTACAAGGAAGGCCAATTAATATGACTATTATTCAAATTTATGCACCCACCACTAAGGCCACAAATGAAGAAAGGGAAGACTTCTATCAGCTTCTGCAATCTCAAACATGCAATGAAGACATACTGATAATCACTGGTGACTGGAATGCAAAGGTTGGAAACATATAAGAAGGCTCAGTAGTTGGAAAATATGGTCTTGGTGACAGAAATGAAGCTGGAGATCGCATGATAGAATTTTGTCAGACCAATGACCTTTTCACTGCAAATACATCTTTTCACCAACATAAACAGAGACTCTACACATGGACTTCACCAGATGGAACATGCAGGAATCAAATTGACTATATATGTGGAAAGAGATTATGGAAAAGCTCTATATCAAATGTCAAAACAATACCAGGTGCTGACTGTGGATCAGACCATCAACTTCTCATATGTAAGTTCAAACTGAAGCTGAAGAAAATGAGAACAAGTATACGAGAGCCATGGTATGACCTTCAGTATATCCCACCTCAGTTCAGAGACCACCCCAAAAATAGGTTTAATGCATTAGACACAAATGACAGGAGACCAGAGGAGTTGTGGCATGACATAAAAGATATCATTCAAGAAGGAAGCAAAAAGTTCTTAAAAAGACAAGAAAAAAAGAAAAGACCAAATTAAATGTCAAAAGAGACACTGGACCTTGCCCTCGAACGTCCAGCAGCTAAAGCAAAAGGAAGACATGATGAAGTTAAGGATCTAAACAGAAGATTTCAAAAGGCAGCTCGAGAAGACAAAAACAAATACTATAATGACATGTTCAAAGAGCTGGAGGAAGAAAACCAAAAGGGAAGAATATGCTCTGTGTTTCTCAAGCTTAAGGAAGTGAAGAAAAAATTCAAGCCTCGAGTGGCAGTAGTGAAAGATTCTATAGGGAAAATGTTAACCGATGCAGGAAACATCAAATGAAGATGGAAGGAATACACAGAGTCATTATACAACAAAGAATTGGTAGATGACCAGCCATTCCAAGAGGTTGCATATGAAGAGGAAGCAATGGTGTTGAAGGACAAAGTGGAAGCGGCCTTGAAAGAACTGGCAAAACACAAGGCTCCAGGAATTGATGGAATACCAATAGAGATGTTTCAACAAACAGATGCAGCACTGGAGGTGTTAACATGTTTGTGCAACAGATATGGAAAATAGCTACTTGGCCAACTGACTGGAAGAGATCCATATTTGTGCCTATTCCCAAAAGAGGGGATCCAACTGAATGTGGAACTATAAGACAATATCATTAATATCACACACAAGCAAAATTTTACTGAAGATCATTCAAAAGTGACTGCAGCAGTATATAGACAGGGAGTTACTGGAAAATCAAGCAGGATTCAGAAGAAGGTGGGGAACAAGGGACATCATTGCTGATGTCAGGTGGATATTAGCTGAAAGCAGAGAATATCAGAAAGATGTCTATGTTTTGACTATCCAAGGGCATTTGACTATGTGGATCATAATAAATTATGGATAACACTTCAGAAAATGGGAATACCAGAGCACCTAATTGTACTCATGAGGAATCTGTACATTAACCAGGAGGCAGTTGTTTGAATAGAACAAGGAAACACAGCCTGGTTTAAAGTTGAGAAAGGTGTATGTCAGGGCTATATACTTTTACCATATCTCTTCAACTTATATGCTGAGCAAATAATCTGAGAAGCTGGACTTTATGGGGAAGAACATGGCATCAGGATTAGAGGAAGACTCATTAACAACCTGCATTATGCAGATGACACAACTCTGCTTGCTGAAAGTGAAGAAGACTTAAAATATTTACTGATGAAGATCAAAGATCATAGCCTTCAATATGGGTTACAACTAAACATCAACAAAACAAAAATCCTTATGACTGGTTCAGCACGCAACTTCACAATAAATGGAGAAAAGATTGAGGTTGCCCAAGATTTTTCTTTGCTTGGCTCTATAATCAAAACACGTGGAAGCAGCAGTCAAGAAATCAAAAGATGCATTGCTCTAGGAAAAGCTGTGGCAAAAGATCTCTTTAGAGTATTGAAAAGCAAATATGTCACATTGAAGACGAAGGTGCGTCTGACTCATGCCATGGTATTTTCAGTGGTATCATATGGTTGTGAAAGCTGGAAACTGAACAAGGGGGACAGGAGAAGAATTGATGCTTTTGAATTGTGGTGCTGGAGACGTCTATTGAATATACCATGGACTGCCAAAAGAACCAACAGATCTGTCCTAGAAGAAGTACAACCAGAGTACTCCTTGGAAGCAAAAATGGCCAAACTGTGTCTTACATATTTCGGACATGTAGTCAGGAGAGAACAATCCCTGGAGAAGGACATCATGTTTGGGAGAGTGGCAGGTCAACGCAAAAGAGGAAAACCCTCCACCAGATGGATTGACACAGTGTCTGCAACAATGGGCTTAAACATAAATAAGATGGTCTGCCTGGCACAGAATCAGGAAGTGTTTTGATCTGCTGTACGTAGGGTCGCTATGAGTCGGACTGACTCGACGGCACCTAACAACAAGTCAGGAGAGATCAATCCCTGGAGAAGGACATCGTGTTTGGAAGAGTGGTAGGTGAATGCAAAAGAGGAAAACCCTCCACCAGATGGTTTGACACAGTGTCTGCAACAATGGGCTTAAACATAAATAAGATGGTCTGCCTGGCACGGAATCGGGAAGTGTTTTGATCTGCTGTACGTAAGGTCGCTATGAGTTGGACTGACTCGATGGCACCTGACAACAACAACAACAGACTGGCATCTGAATAATACACTATATTTTCCAAGGGTAAATGCTTCAAAAGCAATGATGAAGTAGTTGTTAGGTGCCATCCAGTCGGTATCCAACTCATGGCGACCCTATGTACAATAGGTGAAACACTATTGTTAATGCTTCTCTGCTGCTCATAGGGTTTTCAATGGCGGATTGATTTTTGGGAGTGGGTTGTCGAGACCTTCTCCCACACCTACAGTACGTGGTATTCCCAGACAACCTCCCATCCAAGTCCTAACCAGGCCCGACTCTGCTTAGCTTCTGAGATCTGATGGGATCGGATGCCACAGGGCTACAGTTGCAGGCTGATGAAGTAGTGGGACATTTAAATTCAAACATGGGAATTGAAGGGATGAATTTGGGGCATACAAAGATCACTGCTGTTTATAGCAGCACATCTCATTTATCTTTCTCTTGTACACTTAAGAATGACACGGATATATCTAGGTTTCTCAGCATTATTTTGCTGATTTATTTAGATAGAGCAGAAGAAGGTTCTTATATCTTGTCTTTCTACTGCCTTGATGCATCTTCATTTTGCTAGAGTGATGTTCAAATATTAATGTCACCCCTGTGGCAAGCATATATAAGTTCACATGAAATGCCAAAGGTTACTAATGACCTTTGAACAAACCCCATTCAAGTGGGCATGTTCATTTATAAATATAAATAAATAATCATTTCCCACTCCCTAAGTGGTTCCATAGTCTGCAGCTATACCACTGTGGCATCTGATCCCATCAGATCTCAGAAGCTAAGCAGAGTCGGGCCTGGTTAGGACTTGAATGGGAGGTTGTCTGGGAATACCAGGTATTGTAGGTGTGGGAGAAGGTCTTAACAACCCACTCCCAAAAATCAATATGCCGTTGAAAACCCTATGAATAGCAGAGAAGCACTAACAATAGTGTTTCACCTCTTGTACGTAGGGTCACTATGAGTCCGACACCAACTTGATGGCACCTAACAACAAGTTGTTCAATAGTTTATTTTTAGAATGTACTCAGTTGGCATGCAGTGTATCCTTTTCATTTGTCAACCCTGAGCCATAAAATCTGTGATTATGTAGATGCTTTGAGAATATTAGTTCAAAATTATTTATTTTTTTATTAGGGGACCAAGTTTTTAAATATAAAGATTATATCTTCCTGGACGTTAGAGCTTGCTTTCAAGCATTATGCACTTTAAGAAGAGGGGAAAAAAAGTCTATTAAGTAAGATGTTTTTCACTTTTATTTTTATTTTTTGGATAAAAGACAGAATAGCTTAAGTTATATGAAGGTCCTAGGAAAGCTACATTAAAATCAAGGATTTGAGAATTAATGGAGTAATCAATCTGAATTCATTACTAGATTTATTTCTACAATGACTTACACGAGGGAGAGTGTTTCAGTTTGTGAGACTTTCAGAAAAAGACTCTTTATCAGTCATTTGAATTCAAGGAGTTTGAGACTTGATCCTAGGAAGTCCTAGTAGGACAGTAGGAAGTGAAACAAGGAAGGGAAGGAAGTGAATGCAAAATACTTTATCAAACAGGTTATCACTATGAACAACTGGGGCTAATTCCACTGAGGGTCTCTGGGAGCCAATGTAGAAAGATCTTCAGAGCTGTCTACTCTCTACCTTACCTCCGTAGGGCAAGAAAACTGGGGTTTACTTTCTAGCTCCTGTTTGTCACTGGCCCAGTCTTGAATCTGTAAAATACTCTGGAGAGTGCATGCTAAGGGGAAATCATCTGAACACCATCTGTGTTAGAGGTCATTTTCTGCTTTATAAGTTCTTTTCAATGTCAACTCATTTCAATGTGATCACTGTAAAACATCCATTCATCCTATACATTTCATCACACATATTCTCAAGTATCACCCACTATTCATATAATTAGGCATATAATACTTGTCTGTTTTGAGTGCTGCTTAATTCTAAAGGATTTCCTTCAAGATCACAACACAAAACAAAGATCACAAAAGTAACTGAATGCTTCATTTATCGTATGTCATATTTCTGCTGTGGTAAAACAATAGAGTATCATTTAAGAAAGTTATTCAAGCATTAATTCTAAACTGCTTCATAGATGACTAATCAGTTCTATTTGAATTTTATCTGTAAACAAACACATAAATCACCATTTTTAGCACAAGAACTTTTCTTCTTAAAGACTAGGATATACACCAGAAATGCAATTTAAAAATATGTGTTTCTGTAAAGTTAAGAAGATGAATAAAAAAATACTGAAGTGAATATTTAGCACATCTTGAACATAGTCAAATTATTTATTTATTGCTCTGTCAATGGTTTCCAAACAGATCTAGAAATCCATGCGTCTCAGCATCGTAACAGAACATACATGACATCATTTACGTGCCCATGGAGACTTCTTACTAAATTTAAGGTATCTCTGTCAGCCTGGTGCAGTGGCACACACCTGTAATTTCAGTGACTTGGGAGGCAGAGGCAGGAGGATCGCAAGTTCGAGACTAGAGGCAGTCTGCGTAATTTAGCTAGACACAGTCTCAAAAGGTAGAAAAAAGAAAAATGGGCTGGGGCTTCAGCTCAGTGGTATAGCACTTGCAAAGTATGCAAGCATGAGGCCCTAGGTTCAACCCCCAGTACCACAAAGCAAACAAAAAGGATCTTTGTCTTTTCTTCTCTGTATCACTTCAATAAAGACAATGCTAAATTTCCATTAATGAAAGATTTATAGCAATGTTTTCTACATGTCACCCTGGCATCCAACCCTCAAAGTAACATGTGGATGATGCTTTTATATGCATGCAAAATGATCAGTTAGACTTAGCTGACTTCATGAGACACCTCCAACTTGTGGCAGAACTAGAGGGAGGAAAGTGAGGCAAGTAAGGCTCTTATCTAGGGTGCAAAATTTATGGAGATATAAAAAAAACTTAGTAATCAAAATAAATTTTAATGTAGTACCCTAAAAAACAAAATGTAAAATCCGCTATGAACTGTTGTTATATAAACATTTTTTAGCAAAGAAAGAATATTATTTTTTCTTCTGTCTCAGACCCTAATATGGCTGGAAAAGGTGCTATTCCTTATCTTATCGTTACTTAAAATGTTGATATTCTGTTAATCAATCTCCTAGGATGTTTCCTTTTATTAGTTATGTCACTGGTGATGCAGTAAAGAGATGCAGCTCAGCATTGCTGCCTAGCCTGATGAGTTTCCCTAGTGGGGACCTCTACTCAAGTTAAGACAGGTCTTTGGCTTTGTCACAGAAAAAAATTTCAGGATGACTCATTTTGAAACAAAACTAGTTTAGTATATGTTCAAGACATGAATGTGGGCCTTTTAAGCAATAGAAGCCCTCAGATGTCTTTACAATGCACGCACGTGCACACACACACACACACACACACACACACACAGTTGTCTGAACATAGGCATGGTCCCTATTCCCATTTGTGGGATTAGATTACACTCAGAGGTTTCATATAGGTTGACCCTAAACAAAATTTATTATTGTTTTAACATTTTCATTATTTAAAATTTCCCCCTCAAATAATGTCTCTGTACAGGCAGTCCTCATAGCATTTTTCTTGGTGACTGTGTCAAAGATCTTGATTATCTGCTGGTGAGATTCAAACCAGATCTGGGGGTGAAAGCTCTTTCCCTTTATATGTCCCGAAATTTTCCCTGTCTTTCTATTCTGCCTCAGTTAAAGTGTTTGTAGCCTTAAGTCCTTTGACTCGGGCATCATCTTTTATTCTTTAGTTAATCCTGGGCCAATTTGACCACTCATAGTTAAGTTTTAACAGTTCTTTTCATTAAGTTACTGACCAGCACAGCACAACCCTTGGACAACCAAAGGAGATGCTTATCATTTAGCCATCCCAATGCATAAAAGATACATGTCAACCATGATTACATCACCAGGTACGTTCCAGGTATTACAAAATATCTTGAATGACTAAGACATGAAATTCAGTAAAATTTTACATGTTCTCATATCTGAGATGTTACATTTTACTTATCATTTTCACTTTATCAATGTGCTCAATAGATTTATTGTTTTTCTAATATATGAAACATATATTGTTAAAATAATCAAAAGAATAAAGAATAAAATAATAGTCAATAAAATCTCCCAATTCAGAGTTAAATTCTATTAAAGTTTTAGTATAAGATCTTGCCAAATATCTTCCTATGCAGATATACATAAAGTATTCAGTTTTGTATAAAATGGGAGCATACTGTATGTGATGTTTGGTAACATGCCTTTTTTTTTTTTTTTTTTTTTTTTTTTTTTTTTTTTTTTTTTTTTTTTTTTTTTTTTTGCGGTTCTGGGGTTGAACCCAGGGCCTCACGCCTGCATGCTTTGCAAGTGCTGGGCCACTGAGCAGCACCCCCAGCCTTTTTTTTTTTTTTTTTTTTTTTTTTACTTTTTGAGACAGGGTCTCCCTAAATTACTCAGACTACCTCTGGTCTCGAACTTGTGATCCTCCTGCCTCTGCCTCCTGAGCTGCTGGGATTACAGGCATGCGCCACCACACCCGGTGTAACATGCTTTTTGTAAACCACTCTGTTGTGGACATTTTCTCTGTCCATAAACCTAAAAGTTACACAGAATTCCATTACATAAAGTGTAGTTGACACTGACAGTGGATTACGTTCATCCCCTCAGATCCTTGAAACTTGTTCAGTGCTCTCATCCCCCAGCTCCCATGTGCTTTGCTTCCAATGGCTTGTGCCTGTGACCTTCTTTAGCCAGGCATCCCTTGGGCTACTAGATATGCTTCACCAATGCAATGGAGACCTAGAAATGCCTAAGTGTTTCCATGTCCTCAGGATGGCCCTATAGTCAAGGACTGATTTACATAGGAAGCTGAAAGCCCAGCCCACTTTGCTTCAAGGTGGTCCAAATGCTGAGGTATAATACATGCTCTAATGTTGCCTATACCATTCAGGCTGAGGCTGAGACTCCAGTTGAATTACACCCTAGCCTTTCTTCCTCTGATTCTCTATCCTGCTTTCCCAGTCTTTTACCACTTTTTCCTAGAAACACTTTAATAAATTACTTGCATGCAAATCTTTATCTCGAGATTTACTTCTACAGCAGGGCTATCCCTAGAAATATAATGCAAGCCACAAACATGAGCCATATATGCAATTTAAAACTTCCTAGTAGCCACAATAAAAAAGTAAAAAGAAACAGGTGAAACTAATTTTATTTTATCCATTTCTACTCATCCTTGGGAACACTGGGTCTTGTTAGCTTTTTCGTATTTATAAATCTGATAATGAATGTTTAAACTTTAATTTTTTATCTTTTGACAAACCTAGAAATAAGATTCCCTTTATTTGTCCTTTCTCACTAATCTTGAAGATAGTAAATTAATAGAGAATTCCTCCTGCTGTTCTCATCCCAGGCACGAAAGAGTCCTGAACTCACATAAATATTTTATATTACAACACATAAAATAAACTTCTGCACTGTATCCTCATCCTTTATTAAATTACATTAAAAGATTATCTAAAAATAGTCAGGGCTGGGATTTAGCTCAGTTGGTAGAGCGCTGCACTGCAGTCTCTGAGGTCCCAAGTTCAATTCCCAGCACCACAAAAATGGGAGAAGGGCCTGGCAATCCACTCCCAAGGCAATCCCGAAACAGTCTGCCATTGAAAACCCTATGAGGGTCGCTATGAGTCGGATATTGACTCGACGGCACCTAACAACAACAAAAATAGTCTGTAGGATATTTTCAATTATTCCTCCATCCCAGCATACCTGTGAAAATCTGATCATCAAAGAGAAGATTAAGGAAACTAGAGGCAGTTCGAGTTAACAAAAATTGAGGCCCCAATAACAAGAAAATTTGCTGCATAATAATACCAAAGTACCTTACAAACACTCCAATTTCATGGGCCTCTTGCTGATATTACCTGTTCTGGAAGAGAATTTATCTAAAGGTCTACATGGATATTGATTTTCAAATAAGGAAGATAGCTGGATAAATTTAAAGTAGCTTGCAAAACAATCTCTTGGGCTCTAAGTTGTTTATGAGTCATTTTGCAGTAAAAGTGAAATCATTTATTATGACTCACAATTGATAGTTTCTGAGACCCAATGATGAATAGAAACGCCCTATTCCTAATATAAAGGATATCATTTTCCCAGAGTACAAGAAAGCCTACTTTGAGTATGTTTAAATATTTAACTCTTTAATTCCAAACAAGTATATCCCACTGGATTAATGTGTCATATTTGGGGAACATTTTGTGACTATATTAACTCCAAGGACCATATGAATGTAGTT
>VMDO01034385.1:0-17051 GCA_007922755.1 Pedetes capensis | reverse complement strand
TTTTTTTTTTTTTTTTTTTTTTTTTTTTTTTTTTTTTTTTTTTTTTTTTTTTTTTTTTTTTTTTTTTTTTTTTTTTTTTTTTTTTTTTTTTTTTTTTTTTTTTTTTTTTTTTTTTTTTTTTTTTTTAAGGAGGAGCATATTTGCCAAGTGAAATCTTACAGGAATCAGCCATATTTAAAACATCTACAAATGGTGGTACTTTGATGTGAGCTAGTAATTAAGAACCCAAATTCTGGAGTCTGACTACCTGGATTTTGAATGACCTGGCTCTTTCTATGTGATCAGTAACCTCCAGTTTCCTCATCTTAAAGTCAGGCTAATAGTACCTACATCATAGTTTTTGTGAGTTTTAAATAAGGTACTGTTTGTAATGCTGGGGTCTGGCTTAGTTGGTAGAGTGCTTGCACTGTGCAGTCTAAGGCTCTGGGTTTGATCCCTAGCACTGCAAAAATGGGAGAAGGACCTGGCAGCCGACTCCCAAAACAATCCTCAAACAACCAGCCATCAAAAACCCTATGAAGAACAGAGAAGCACATAGTGCTGGGCATGGCGTAGTATTGGGGAATGCTTTGTTCTGTTGTACATAGGCTCACTATGAGTCCTACTATACTCTACTGCGCCTAACAACAACTATCTGCAAAATAAAGTTGCTTAGTATAGTGCTTTATAAATGCTAGTTTGGTTATTATAGTTAAAGCTGAGAGGTGCGTTGTAGCAGCCCTATTTGCCTGGTCCCTATCTTATCTGATGTGGTGGCTCCTCAGGAGCCTTTCTAGGGCCCTTCTATGAAGGGTAATTTGAAAACTTATGATCTAGGTGGCCTTCCTCTATTTGCACGTGAGGAAACTAAGTGCCAGAATGAGGAATAACATTTTAATGATTTCTAGGCTCCTCCCAACCATTACTGCTGAGTTAAGCCATGTAACCACCCTGGGTTCTGTAGCTTCTCTCGAGATGGGACCTGAAAAATAGAAAGTAAAACACAAAATTAGAAGGAAGCTTAATATTTTAAAAATTATAAATGTTCAGTTGATAATATAGTGTACCTTTATGATGTGTATAGTGCTTACTAAGAATTGATAAAAACTGCTGACTTCTTAAATGTACTCTTTTTTTGTTGTTTACTGTTATAAATCTAATTTTGAGCAATTTTTAAAACATATACAATCTCCCAATGGAAGTTCTAAAAAACTTGACAGTCCCTTAGGAGAACTACCCAATTCATTTTATGTTAGAACTATAATTTTTAGCAAATATGGGCTATCTGCCACCAAATCTTGGATTTGTTCTTCAAATGCTGATGGAAATGTCATAATTTTTATGGTAATGATGTGTGAGACATAATCAAAGATAAAGTGTCTGATATACTTTGGTAATAGATGGTTTGTTAGTAGCAATTCTTATGAAATATCATCTAAGTCATAAATTATGCCATTGGTTCTTAATTATAAAGTCCTTTACTTAGTACTGTGCTCTTCTGATTAAAAAAGAAAAGGTACCATGTAATTAATTCTGTAGCTATAGATTGGGAAAGTAGAATTGTATTAGATTCTGGGAATATAAAAATGAGCAGGTATGATATTTGCTTTCCAAGAACTTTCATCCCATCTTAAGAATTGTGAATTGTTGTGAATTACTCCAAATTTTCTGAATAGCGGTTTGTGTCTATCATTATCAAAACCCTTCAAAGTGTGCCTACTTGTTGATCTGGCACTTCTAGGAACTTAAGTAAGTCATAAGAAAGGAATTAAGATGTACCTAAAGATTTCTAACTTTAACTTGAACTACCTCCTTTCTTGTTGAAAATTTTTTATTTGTAAAATAGAAAAAGTTGTATATACAGGTACTTGATTTGGCAGCAACAAGAATCACATTTTTTGCTTTGCATAGTGGCACACACCTAGTAACCCCAGCTCTCAGGAAGCTGAGACAGGAGGATTGCTAGTTCAAGGTCAGCCTGGGCTACTTAACAAGACCCTGACTCAGAAAAAAGAGCCTCATTTTCTCCCCTTCACTTCCTCCCTTTGAGTAAACATCAAGGAGGGAAAAAGATAAAAATGTCATCCACTGATACCACAGTGCAGTGATTGCTTTCTCTGGTGTGCCCTGCTGTGGAGTCTTTGTTCTTCTACCCTTAGGGTCCCATGGCCTTGGAAGCATCCCTAGGGTCTCTGCCCTGCTCCCACCTTGAGCTTGGGTTCCATGTGGGTAGAGAGAACTTGGGTTCATTGTGGACTGGGAGAAGGTAGGTTGGGGATGAAGTGGTAGGAGGAGGTAGTTTTAAGGGAAGGGGAGGGTTCCTGTCTTGCTGAGGCCCGGACAGAATCTCTCTTAGGGAAACAAAGCAGTGAGAGTAAGCAGTCTTGCCAGGATTCCATCAGGTCATTGCATACCAGAAGGATTTCTCAGTTAGGAAGATTGTTTTCTCTGTGTTTATAATAAAAATATTGTAAATTGTCCAAATATCTATAGAGCTTGGTTAAACTGGTAAGCCTATATACTATGCTAATAAAAGTGAAGAATATTAAGATATAGACATTTTCTATCATAAGTGGAATCTAGATTTTAAAAAAAGACATGGAAGTAGAAAGGATGACTGGGAAGAGGCAGGGGACCATCAGGAGTTTGGGGGATGGTAAGAGGGGGACAAGTAAGGGTAACGGGGAGATGAATATGGTCAAAGTACATTTTATATGGAGAAGGACGTGGCAATCCACTCCCAAGGCAATCCCGAAATAGTCAGCCATTGAAAACCCTATGAGGGTCGCTGTGAGTCGGATACTGACTCAACGGCACCTAACAACAACAACAACAACATTTTATATATATGTATGAAAATGTCTTAATGAAACCCAGCACTTTCTACAATAAAAATATAGCAGTTGATATTTATATTTTGTTTATATAGTAAATGAAAAAACACAATTTATAAAAATTGTATATTAGTTGTGTGACCAGCATTACTGTCCCTTACCTGGCTTCCCTTCATTCACACCCTCCTTATAAGTTTCCAGCTCTGGGTAAATTTCATAATATGCTTTGTTTAATTCCAGAGCTGAAGGTTTTTGCTAAATTGAGCCACACAACCATACCATTTAATCCTGAGTGCTTCTTTTTCTCATTTTTCATGGCCATTTTCCACAAGGATTCTTACAATTTCTTTTCTTTCCTCAGGCCTATGGTGCTATTCCTTATCTTTCCATACAACAGGACCATCTAAACTTCATTCCTTTCTCCCACTTGACTATACTTTGTGATCTGCAGCCTTCACTGTTTTGGTTCTCTTCATTATTTGAAAAACTGTCCTATCTTATTGTTTACATGTCAGTAAATCTTATTTCCTGTGAAATCTTTGAACACAGAGACCATTTGTGTTCATATTTGAAATTATTCTGGATGACCACGAACTATTGGTAGTGTTATGATAGTCTGTGGGAGATAGGGTTGGGTATTTGTTTGTTCCACGATACTGTCTACAAGTTTCTTTCTTTGTTTCTTCGTTTATTTTACTTATTTTTTTGGAGCATGTCCTTTTTATTGAAATACTACCAATTCTATTGCAGTGAAAACTGTCCTTTTTTAAATATATAAATTCAGAAGCAGTTGAAACCCCAGCAAAATTGCTAGAGTCTAGAATGTAACTGAATGTAATTGGTAGTAGAGTTTGACCATTTCTTAATTTGATAGTTAATATGTTCTAAGGATTTTAAATTTAGGCATATAGCAGTTACTCATTGGATGTAGTGGGAAACTGTTTTGAAATAAATTTTTTTCTAACACAGAAACTAGTTTGCATTTCAGTTTTTATTAGGTAAGAATATTAATATAATGATAGACACAAATAGCCTGATTTTTACTATTAAGTATCTTAAAAATACTTCTATAGAACTGAGTATTGTATATAGAATAGTTTTCTTTAAAGTGCATATGGTTAATAGAGTTTAAAAAAAGTGATAACATTCTCCCCTTTTTTCCTCCTTTTCAGGCCTCATTACTCCGATTTCAGAGTACACTGGTAATAGCCGAGCATGCAAATGATTCCCTAGCACCCATTACTTTAAACACCATCACTGCAGCCAAACGTCTGGGAGGTGAAGTGTCCTGCTTAGTAGCTGGAACCAAATGTGACAAGGTGAGAAATTTTTAAGGTCAGCTGCAGCAAATATAATCTCCATCAAGTGACAGGGAAAGATGGCAGCAGAGAATTATGCCGAGGACTATAACCCAAACTGGGCTCTAATCCTCATTAAATGGCCAGTGTCACAACCATTACTGTGTGTGAGAAAGGAACTAAAGGTTTGCTCACTAAGCATTTTATCTTTTGAAATGAGGTAGAATGCTTGATTTAGTTCCACTGGCACCATCGTGTGCCATCAGGTACCAAGTAGAATGAAAATATTTGAGTCCCCTTAGAGGTTAATAGCTGATCCCTTTTTGTGTTGATGAATATACTTGCTAATTGCTTCTAATTCCTGAAACTGGTAAAACTGGACAAAATGTCATCAGTGTTAATTTTCACTTGGTAGAAAAATTCAAATGTAAATATTTTTTCCAAATTGTAGCTGGTAGTAAAAACTGGTTTTGTCATCACTGTTAAATAAGACATCGGGTGTTTTGGAAACTAACTCCCTGGGAAAGGCACTATAATATGGTTTACAGGGCTAAATTTGGCTAAAGAGTCCTGTTGATTGTGGTTTATTAAAGTATTTTTTGTTTTTCAAGGTAGAATTTTTATTGAAGTTCTTTGTAGTTGGACTAAGTTAGATCAATCCATAGTAAGATTGGTTGGCATAAGATTTTCCTTATTAAAGAATTAAAAATAAAAAATCAAGAGCAACAATACTGACAACAAAAGAGATTAAAATTTTTTTAAGTAGTCCTTTTTCTAGTAAGAATGATTTTCATAGTTGGCTATGAAGATTTAATGCTCAGTTGATGTTTTGTAGTGGTGGTTCTATTTGCATATATCTGATAGGTGGATAATTAAAAACTTATCTTTTAATCACAGGTGGCACAAGATCTCTGTAAAGTAGCAGGTGTAGCAAAAGTTCTGGTGGCTCAGCATGAGGCATACAAAGGCCTCCTTCCAGGTGAGGTTTTCTGTTGAAAAAAATATAGCATCTTAAGTTATGCCTGGGGGGTTGGGGTTTAGCTCAGTTAGTACAGTGCTTGCTCTGTGCACTCTGAGGTGCTGGGTTCAATCCCCAGCACAACTAAATAAATAAGAAAATAAGTAAGTAAATAAATAAGAGAAGGACCTGGCAGCCCACTCCTGAAACAATCAGCCATTGAAAACTCTTATGAATAGCAGAAAAACACTGACATAGTGCCGAGCACGGCACAGCATTGGGGAGTGTTTCATTCTGTTTTACAGAGGATTGCTAAGCATCAGACCCAACTTGATGGCACCTAACAACAACAAGTTATGCCTGAGTACATGAGTATGAAAATATTGTGAAATGTGTCTTATCAAATGTGTTTCATTCTCAGAGGAACTGACACCATTGATTTTGGAAACTCAGAAGCAGTTCAGTTACACACACATCTGTGCTGGAGCATCTGCCTTTGGAAAGGTGAGAAGATTGAGAACGTGGAATCTGACCTCACTTCTGTAAAGGGTTAGAGTTCATTGGTTCAAAAATGTACAACAGACTTTATTTAGATAGTCAGTTCTGACTCATCCACATTAATGAGATATTTTGCTAAAATTTATTCTTCCAAGATTTTATCAAAATTTCTGTTGAAATGCCATTTCAAGATTTTCAGATTTTGTCACATAGATAATAAGTAGTCTTTCATATTTTGTCATAATACATTACAATGCCACTTGCAGGTTTTCAGTTTTTGCCTTGAAGAAAATTTTATTTATTGTTAAATTGAATGAGTGTGTGTGCGCGTGCACATGTGTTAATGTTTGTATTCAGTAACTTACTTGGGTGGTGCCTGATGATTATATAAGAAGGCCAATTTTGTCTACCGGGGGCTTTGGGAAGATATGTGTGGTGGTTTAAGATATCCTTAGGCTAAAGAAAGTTGTAATCTAATCATGTACATTGTGATATGTCTGAAGAAAAATATGCTATCAACTAAATAGTGGTCTACATGAAGTTAGCACAAAGAGAGGGCGAAGCAGCTGGGGATAGCTTATTGGTAGAGTGTTTGCCTAGCATACATGATGCCCTGGGTTCAATCCCCAGCCCTGGGTTTCAATTCCAAAGTAAAAAAAAAAAAAAAAAAAAAGGAGAGGAATGTAAGGGGAATTTGCAGTAGATCTTTCTTGCTGTGACCATGTATAATCCTAGCTCCCTTTTTTTGAAATTCCATTCTTAATAAGCTGTAGTTTTTAGGTTTTTTTTTTTGTACTTAAAAATGTTATACACAAATTCATTCTTAACTTAATAGAAGGGACACATGATATAATTTATCAGTATGAAGAGCAAGATATGGAAGTCCTATCTTCTTATTCCCAGCCAACTCTTCCTTACTTATGTGTACAGCTCCTAGCAACTGTATATTCTTTTAGACTTCTCTTGATTTTAAAAGTGTACATGTACAAATATATTTTTACTTCTAAAATGAAATAATATTGCATAAACTGTTTTATGACTAGTAGATTTTACTTGAGAGTATGTCTTGAGCGACTCAGGAGGCTGAGGCAGGAAGATTATGAGTTTGTGGCAGAGGCAGCCTGTGTAATTTAGCAAGACCCTGTCTCAAAAGGAAAAATAAAAATGGACTAGGGGCACAGCTCATTGGCAGCATGTGCGCCTAGTGTGCATGAGACCCTGGATTAAACCCACCAATACTGAAAAGAAAAAAAGAGTATGTCTGGAAAATATTAGCTTATAATGTGTCTGTCTCTTTTGTATGACTGCATAACATTTCATATTTAGCCAAGAATAATTAGTTTCTAATTGTTTGCATTTATAAACTTTGCTGCAAGGAAACATCCCTACATACATCTTTGTATATATGTGCTGGTATTTATTTAAAGTAGAGTTCTAGAGATGAAATAGGTGAGTCAAAGTCTGTGTGCTTTAAACATTTTGATCTACACTGTTAAATTGCCAATACTTAGTACTATACATTTTAACATTTCCCCCCCCAATCTGATGGGTAAACAGATCTTTGTCAACCATTTTGTCTCTGAGAGTATTGTTTCTATGTTGGATGTTGTAAACGGTTTCATGAATCTTGGTTTTCTGTGATGACAGTTTACATATAAGACTGTGAAGCCAAGAAAGGGTATCTGTTGTGTCTTAGTAACTAGATTTAATACTTTAGCCCTGACTGCTGTGTTGTGACAGATGGGAGTTTGGAGAATAAGGGTCACAGATTAGAGGCTGCTGCTGTAGCCTCTGAATGGGTTTGGAATGAGAAAAAAGTCACTCAGAAGATGCTAAATAGATTGATGAAGTTATTCAACTGTTAGTCAGCTTTGTGCCACTTTGACAAAATACCTGAGCAAATCAATTTATAAGGAGGAATGACGTATTTTGCCTTATGGTTTTCTTTCTTTTCTTTCTTTTTTCTTTTTTATTTTGCAATAGGTGGGGGTTGAACCCAGGGTCTTGTGTGTACTTTGTAAGTGCTGTACCACTGAGCTGCACCCCCCAGCACATTTTTACTTTTTATCTTGAGTCAGGGTCTTGCTGAGTTACACAGGCTGCCTCTGACCTCAAACTTGTGATCCTCCTGCCTCTGCCTCCCAAGTCACTAGGATTACAGGTGTGCCCCACCATGCCCTGCTTGTTTCTTTGTTTATAAAGGAACACAGTGATAATTATTGCTTCCTCAGAAACCATGTGATCAAGCCTCTACCAGCAAAAGATAGTGTTATCTTTTGTATGTACGTATGTACGTATGTATGTATTTCGCAATACTTAGAGGTTGAACCCAGAACCTTGCACATACTTTGTGAATCCTCTATCACTGGGCTGTACCCCTCAACCCATTTTTTATTTTTTATCTTGAGACAGGGCCTCCCTAAGTTACACAGGTTGCCTCTGGCCCCAAACTTGGGATCCTCCTGCCTCTGTTTCCTGAGTTGCTAGGATTATAGGCATGAGCCACCACACCCAGCTGATAGTGTATCTTTTAAAAGAGATGGATGAATCTGTGTTCCATCTGCTTTCTGTGGATATTTAGGTGGAAGATTAGACCCAGAAAAACATGTCTTTAAGCACCAAGATAATTATTTTTTTAACATATGCTATCATAAAAAATAACGAAAGCACAAAAGACATTAAATTTCGAGCTTTTTAGAGTTCCAAAACAGGTATGTCCAACCTGTGGGCTGCATATGACCCAGGATAGCTAGTAATGAGGCCTCACAAAATCTTTTAATGTCATGGGTTTTTAGTGTTTATTTTCTTAGTGACATCCCTTATGTAATTTATGTGCAGCCCAACACAATTCCTCTTGACTCAGTGTGGCCTAGGAAAGTCAAAACTTGGACACCTCAGTTCTAAAACTTTATAAAGAAGCATAGTTTTCACAATATAAAATTTGTAGGAGAATCTACTCAGCTAGATAATATTCCAGTAGTAATTCTTGAACCATTAAAGAAGGTGATTCAAGGAAAGGGTTACTTTCTGAAGCAGGCTTTAAATACTGACAAATGTGGGTTGTTTTAAAAGTAAGTGTGTTCTAAAACTTTTTGCTTACCAACTTAGAGCTCTATTTAATGGCATTTTAGTTGTTTTCCCAAACTATTTTTTTCCTGTGATTTCTTAAATTTTTCTCATTGTGGTTTTTACAAGCTATGATACTTTTCAGTAGCGATTTTTTCATGACTGAAAGAAGATTACTATATAATGCAGGTAATGATAAAATGAAAATTGGAAAACTTTTCCTGTTGCAAATTCAGCAGGAAGGAAATTGACTCAGGCTGTCAATACTTGTTAGCATCAATTTATGTGGAACCACAGTAAATATGGGGCAGGAACACAAAGAGAAATAGAAGAAACCAACCGTCACCCTCACAGTGCTTATAACTCTAGCTGAGAGTTGTATAGCATGTACATTAAAAATTATCTTAACAAAATACATGTTAGTGTCAGCTAATGTAGTTATAATTATGTATGCTTGTGAGAGGATGCTGAATAGAGGATGAATTTTAGGATAATTCTGGGAGAATTTTTAGAGAACAGAGAGGGTTTGGGGGTGAAACAGGGAGAGGCATTTGAATAATGTTATGCTGATAGTATGATGGCCAGATGCAGTACCATGTACAAAGTTCAGGAGGTGCCATGAAGTAAGCTTTTTGTGAGATCTGTAGAATTCACCTTTTCTATTTGTATAATAAAACGCAACACTTCACTTTTTAAAAATATACTTACATTATCTAAAAGATCCTTGAATCCAGAAAGTAGGGAAATTAGTCTTCACTAACTGATTTTCTTCTGTTTTAGAGCCCAAGTGTCATAAAACTTTAAACTAGAAGTGCAGAGACTCTCTTCCTCTCATTTTGAGATGTAGTAACTGAGATCTGGAGAGAGGTAACTTTACAGAATCTTGGCTAGTGAGAGCTAAGTTGCATTTGTGTCTGTTCCAGAGATGTTATATGCATATACAAGTAAAAGCATATACATTTACTTTTGCTCCTCTTTTTATATCTAATACATAGGCTGCTGTTCAGGCTATATTTGATCTTTTTATGCACCATCAATTTCAACAAAAGATGAAATGTCTGGTAAAATTTTTTCTCTCAAATCTATTAGTAAATATGTACAAGTATAATTTTTCAGGATTTTAGTACTCTTCTAAATTTTTTTCTATCTTTTCTTATCTAAATGCAGTGACCTATAACTGTCATAGTTTGTAACTGATATTTATGAAAACAAATATCTCATAATCAACATATCAAATGAAGGTGGCTTATGACTATAAACCTCATAAAACTGTTAACTTAGTTAGAATGATGGTAGGGACTCAATTTCAAAGACTACCCAGAAAGCTGGGCTTGAAGTTATAAGATTTCCAAAGATGTATGTGAAATATAAAGTATTTGAATTAAAATTTCTGCAGAATTTGCATTTAGAAGATGTCATTGCTGATCATGTACAGCCTTTCATCAGTATGTATGTATATAACTCACCACTTATTTTGTTTTTAGAATCTTTTGCCCAGAGTAGCAGCGAAACTTGATGTTGCCCCAATTTCTGACATCATTGCAATCAAGTCACCTGACACATTTGTGAGAACTATTTATGCAGGTGAGTTCCCAAGACATGTTAGATTTTAGTAAAGTGTGTGAATGAATTTTGAAGACAGAGCTTTTTTTTAAAACAAGCCATACAGTTGTTTTAAATGGACCATCTTAGAGGTTTCTGAGAGAAACCTTAGTCCAGAACTGCTCCTGGGCCCTCTCTGTTAGATCCTGAGCATAGTGCTTTCTTGCCTGGTCATTCCATTTGTAGAGTGAGATTTTTTCCAGTAGTCAGTAAGAAATAGACTAACTATTCAATATATTTTGTCAGTGACACCCGAAAAAGGAAAGGAAAAAAAAAAGTTTTTCTAAATAGTATTCTCAATTTTCTTTTCTTCTCTTCCATTTCCATGTGCATTAAGAAATTCATTTTAGGGTCTCTTTAATTGATTGATCTTTTTTGAGCACACTGGTTTCTAGTGGGATCGGAGAAGATAGTAAACACTTTGTTCTTTCTGATTAAAGTTATATGTTTCAACATAAAGCTTGATTCTCAGACTTTTCATCCTCAGTAATGTTTGAGGGGAAATATTTGGTCATATTTAGGTCACTTATAATGTGATTGCTAATCCATAAGTAACATCTCAAATCATTTTAAAATCTTGGCACATCTGAACTTGTTCTTTATCTCCTATCAGATTTTCGTATCTATCCTCCTTTAGCATGTGTAGTAACTATAGTCTCATTAAAGTGTTGCAGTTCATATTTTTTAAGTTACGAATGGTATTGTTTTTGTAGAAAGAAGCTTTGTTCATATTCATTTTGGGGGAGTTTTACCTTCTTACTCTGGTTGCTTGTTCCAGTTTCTTATTTCCACGCATGCCAGCATCTGTCTTGTTTTTTAATGACATTTGGTGTTGTACTAATATGCACTGATACATTTCTTCACTGGTGTGGTCCTCTTTTTCCTATACTAAGTAGAAGTAGAAAACAACTGCTCTATCATTATTTCCTACCTTGACTTCATGAAGTAAATTCTGAGCCTGAAAGGAATACTTGTGTTACTGCCTTTTGTTGTTGCTTTTTAAAAATAAATTGTGAAGTGGGGTGTGGTGGCACATGCCTGTAATCCTAGTAATTTGGGAGGCAGAGGCAGGAGGATCTCAAGGTCAAGATCAGAGGCAGCCTGCCTAATTTAGTGAGACCCTCTCTCAAGATAAAAAATTAAAAAGGGGCTTGGGGTGCAGCTCAGTGGCAGAGTGCCTGGAAAGTATCTGTAAGCCCCTGGATTCAGCCCCCTAGTACCTCAAGAAAACAAAACTAAACTAGACTGAACAGAACCCCTTGTGTTTCAGGAAACGCTTTATGTACAGTGAAGTGTGATGAGAAGGTGAAGGTGTTTTCTGTCCGAGGAACGTCTTTCGAAGCTGCAGCAGCAGTTGGAGGAAGTGCCAGTACAGAAAAGGGTGAGTGTTCATTTGGAACTTTTTGATTGGTTGTTATTGTTTCTTGTTTTTTAAATTCATGAGGTGTATTGGAATAAGGGGTAACCTCTGGTTAAATTTCTAATGCAAAGTATTTGTAAGTTCAATCTAAATGATATTCCCAAGGTTGTACAAAATTAAGAAATAATTGTATTTTATGTCTATTTCACATTATCTTGCATACTAGGGTAGTTGCTTTGGTAGCTCAAGAAAGTGGGAGAGAAGCTCCATTAAGATTAACCTGTTTTATTAATGTTAAGACTCTATCTTGTCACTGTTTCCTATGATGATATTTGAGTGATTCAATATAATAGAAGATTATAATAATAGTAAATATATAGAAGTGCTTGCATTTTAACATACATAGTATCTTATTTGAACTCTATAGAGGAAGGGTTATTCTGATTTTTTACACATAGCCTCAAGAGAATTAAATGACAAAAATCATATAGTTAATGAGGCAGAGGCTGGAATCTTATTCCCTTAAGTCTTTCCATAATCAAAGAAAACAAAATAGGAGCACAGAAAATTAACAGTAGTTAATAAACTTAAGTTTCCTGGAATTATATATTTGTGCATTTCTTTTAAAAATAATTATCATCATGGAACTTGTAATCATAATCATTGTTTTATTACATGTATCAATGTGTGCAGCACCAAGTACCTCACCGGTGGGAATATCAGAGTGGCTTGACCAGAAATTAACGAAAAGTGATCGACCAGAGCTCACTGGTGCTAAAGTAGTGGTGTCTGGCGGTGAGTGCAATATTAATTTTAAAAGATGACATAGACTTTACAATACTTTGATTCTTTAAAGGAGCACAGATTTTTTTTTCTTTTGGTAGTAGTGCTGGGATTGAACCCAGGGCCTTGCACATGATAGGCAAGCGCTCTCTAACTGAGCTATATCCCCAACTTGGAGCTTTTTTTTTTTTTTTTTTTTTTTTAATTTCCTCTGAATGTAAGAAATTGGTAAGTTACAACTATGATTCCCATTTTACCAATTAGGAAAATGAAATTATGAGCATAACATGATTTGGGCTTTGTACTCGAATCTGTGTCACTGGAACTAAGATATAGTACCAGTCTCATCTATATAACTTTGCCATATGCTGTGTTGCTGATGTGGTGTGTTGACTTCCCTGTCATTCTACAGAGTACAGTTGGCTTTGTGTGTGTGGGTGTGTGTGGTCCTGGAGACTGAATCCAGGGCTTTGCGCTAGGCACACTGTGTACCACTGAGCTACATCCCCAACCCTTTTTAATTTTTATTTTGAGATAATGTCTTGCTAAGTTGCCCACATGGGCCTTGAACTGGCTATGTAACCCAGGCTGGCCTTGAATTTACTATCCTCTTGTCTCGGTTTCCTGAGTAGCTGAGATTATAGGTGTGCACTGCTATGTGGGAGTATGATTGGGTTCCAAATCATAATAATACTGATTGGAATCTCAGGGCCATCTTGTGCATGATTCCCACCCTTCATTCTACTTTCAAGGACTTCCAGGAATATCTAGGTCTCTGTGGATAATATATTAAAAATTTCTTCACTTAATTTGGCATAAGACTTGTTTCTTTCTGTGCCCCCATTTTTTAAAAAAAGATTTTTTATAGCCTGCTGACTCACTTTTTGAAAAAAAACTACTGTGATTTAAAAATCTCTCCAAATTAAATATCAAACCAAATCCAAACAACCTTCTATTGCAAGTTGCATGGGGAAGAAATAATTTAATATTTTGAAAAGATATATTTTATTTATTTGTTCACTTATTTATGAAATGTTTATTGAAATATGTTCTATGACAGGCCTGTTGCAAAGTCCTGGAGCAACCAAAATGAAAAGGCAGAATATTTTTTCTCTCGAAGAGTTTAAACTGTAGTAAGATGACTTCTATTCAAATAACTTCAGTTTTTATTCAGTCAGAGAATATTTATTGAGAACCATGTATAGTGTTTTGCTAAACACTGTAGATATAGTACTGACCTACATAGGCATGGATCCTGCAATTCAAAAGTTTTCATTTGAGTGGGAAAAACTGGTATTAAAGAATTCACTATTGCTTAACTAATTAATTATAAGAGTTGAATGCTTTGTAGAAGTATAGAAGTATCATAGGAGAAGTCAGGAAAGATTTGCTTATTTATTTATATTTTGAGACAAGATCTCACTATGTAGCCTAGGCTGGTTTCAAACTTGCAGTCCTCCTGGGATTACAAACCTGTTTCACCACTCCCAGCTTTAGAAAAGTTTTTTTTTGTTTTTGTTTTTGCGGTACTAGGGGGTTGAATCTAGGTTCTTCCGTGCACTTTGCAAATATTCTACCACTGAGCTGCACCTCCAGCCTATTTTTAATTTTTTCTCTTGAGATAGGGTCTTGCTAAATTGTGCAGGCTGTCTCTGGCCTCAAACTTGCAATCCTCCTTCCTCTGCCTTCTGAGTCACTGGAATTACAGGTGTGTACCACAGTGCCTGGCCAGAAAGAGTTTTATAGGGGAGGTGGTATGCTTAATATGACAGTTGTCCAAAATGAGAATTTACTCAGGTATACAAAATAGCAAAAGCTTTATAGAATGGAGTTTATATTTATTTTTTCTTATCTTTTTTTAATGAGGTCGTGGCTTGAAGAGTGGAGAGAATTTTAAGTTGTTATATGACTTGGCAGATCAACTACATGCTGCAGGTAAAGTTATTTTCCTTAGTAGCAACATGTTTCCCTTTCATTGGAAATATTTTTCATTATTTCATTTGTGTATAAGTCATTCTAAGATGCAAACTGCTTTCTGTGATTTTCAGTTTTTCTTTTATTTTCTATTGTTTAACTTTTTGTTAGCATGTATTAATTGTATAAGATAATGGATTTCATTGTGACATTTCCATACATGCATATACCATATTTTGGTCATATTCACCACCCTCATTGCCATCTTTTGTCCCCCTTCCATTGTCCTCCTGGTCCTCTTCCTGTTCTTAAATAGTTTTCTACTTTTCTTCTTTTTTTTCTATTTCAAAAATTATTTTATTTTTCCCCCTTCTACTTTCATGTCTGTTTTTTAAAATCTAGATTCAGTATATAAAAGAAAATGTGATATTTATCTTTCTGAGTTTGGCTTATTTTGCCTTACATCATGATTTCTAGTTTCATGCATTTTCCTACAAATAACATGATTTCATTCATTCTGACATAGTTTTTCTTAGGCCTCCAAATAAATGGGATAGGATTCAGTGAAGAATGTCCTAGTATTTCTGAAAAATACCAGAGCGATGTGTTCTACTTAACAAGATTGCCCACAGAAGAAACTACAAATAATTTATGGGGGGGTTATGTCCCAGTAAGCTCATCATAAGTTGAAAGTAGCCTACTGGACATCATAGCTTAGCAACACCATACACTAATTGTGTTGATTATGATTACATGGGTGAATGGGAGTTGTGGCTAGCTGCCACTACCCAGCATCACAAGAGAATATTATACAGCACATTGCTAGCTCAAGAAAAGATCAAAATTCAAAATTGAAAGTACAGGTTCAAGTGCCCATCACCTTCATATTATTCTAAAGTTGAAAAATCTTAGTTAAACCATTGTAAGTCAAGGACCATCTGTATTTAACCAGAACCTAACCTGCTGGGCTTTTATGAGATTCTAATTGACTTGAGGAAATGGAAACATCAGCCCTTTATAGCCTCCCACATGGGAGGTCACTCTGGCTGTCCTGTCCCACTAACAAGGAGAGAGGAATTGTGAAACATGTATATAGTTCACACTCCAGAAGTTAAGTCTCAATAAAAGACTGAGGCCTGGCCATAGTACTGTGGGTGATTTCCCCTCCCCCCACAGGTTACCACCTATTATGTTATTAAAAGCTTACTTTCAGCACTTTTTATCCAGAACATCATGTCTGTCTATTAAGATATATTTACAACACATACCAAAATGGGAAAAACAGTTTGAAGAGACAGAGTAAGCATCAGAACCAGATTCAGGTAGAATTAATAGACTGGGGGTAAAACAACTATGATTAAGATGCCAAGGACTCTAATGGATAAAGCAGACATTATGCAAGAACAGATAGGCAATATAAGCAAAGAGATGGAAATTCTAAGACAAACCCCAAAAGAAATGCTAGAGATAAAAAACATGGTAACAGAAATGAGTGCTCTTATGAATTTACTAGTAGACTGGATGTGGCTGAAGAAAGAATTTCTGACCTTTCGGCTATCTCAATAGACACCTCCTAAAAGCAAAGAGAAGAAAACTGGAATACAAGAAAATATTCCAACACTGGGGGACAACTATTAAAGGTGTAACGTGCATGTAGTGGGAAGATAAGAAGAAGAGAGAAAGGAACAGAAGCAATATATGAAATAAGAACAACTGACAGTTTCCCCAAATTAATGTCAGCTACCAAAACACATCTGGAAAGCAGAGAACATCACATAGGAAAAATGCTGGGGAAACTACACATATGTGTATGATTTTCAAACAATAGAAAGTCAAAGATTGAGGAAAAAATCCTGAAGAAACCAGAAAGAAAATCCACTTTACCTACAGAAGAGCAAAAGTAACAAGTACATCTGACTTCTCTCTAGAAACTATGTAAGCAAGAAGAGAAGAGAGTAAAATACTTAATGTGTTGAGAGAAAAAAAAGCCCCACCTACCTAGAATTCTGTACCCTGTGAAATTATCTTTTAAAAATGAAGACATCTTTCTCAGATAAACAAAAGTTGAGGGAATGTATTGTAGACTTACCTTGCAAGTAATGCTAAATGAGTGCATTAGAGAGAAGGAAATAGTGTAGATAAAAACTGATATACACAGAGCAAAGAAGAGAACCGGAGAAGTGAAGGTAAAATAAAATCTTTTATTTTTCTTATTCTTTTTTTTTTTTTGCAGTACTGAGGTTGAACCCAGGGCCTCACACTTGCATGCTTTGCAAGTGCTAGACCACTGAGCTGCACCCTCAGCCCATTTTTTTACTTTTTGAAACAGGGTCTTGTTAAATTACGCACACTGCCTCTGTTCTCAAACTTGTGATCCTCCTGCTTCTGTCTCCCAAGTCGCTGGGATTACAGGTGCCACCTCACCCAGCTCATTTTTCTTATTCTTAATTGCTCTAACAAGTTACAGATTGTTCAGAATAATAATAGCAACATTGTAGTCAATTGCTTATGCCTGTGTATGTGTTCTGCACACTTGCTTATATGTGCATATGTACAGGTGAAATGAATGACAGAAGTAATAGCAAGGAACAGAATGTAGGAACTAGGATTATTGGTTATTACTGGGTGCTTGCACCACCCATGAAGTGGTATAGTTTTTGAAAACTGGACTTGGATGAAAGATGGAGGTATATTGCAAACTCTAAGGTAGTCACTGTAAAAAAGTAAAAAAAGAAAATAGAACTGATAGCTAAGGAAAG
>VMDO01034384.1:0-17018 GCA_007922755.1 Pedetes capensis | reverse complement strand
GGAAATAAGAGGAAATCTAATATGTTTTTGAAAAAAATTGTGGTACTGTTAGGGAAATATATCTAAGTAGTTGGAAAATCTCCTTTTTGGTTGTTGATTTTCATGTATATTAAAGACATCAATTCTCATATTGCATAGAAAGTAGATAATAGAACTAAAGGTACAAAGTAAGATACTGAAATAGTCGGACCAATTATAGATACTATATTTATCACTAGAAACAAAAATCTCCAAAATCCAGAGAATAATTTAAAGTATTTAAAAATAATTAAGACTAGTTAAAAGTGTTTAAGAATGATGACAGAAACACTATGATTATGAGTGTTTAAGAATTGTTAAGGATTAAGAGAAAAATATAATTATTCTCTAACTTAAAAGGTCACCTATATTACAAAGGGGCTTAAAATAACTTTAGCTATTAAAGCAATTATAGTTTAGTTTCCCTACAACTAATTCACTGTAGATAGGTTGATGAACAAATTTATCATGAAACACAATCTATTAGTGAAAGAAAACAAAAACATAAAGACAATAAAATGGATTGCTCAATCTTACAGCCTTATATTTCAACATATTTGGAACAATGAATGTGTTATACATTATTAATGAGTGTCTATATATAATTTTATAACATTGATGATGTTAACAATCTGAGAAACACAATTTTGATTGTTGTGCTGACAAACATAAGGTGAAATTTAAGTGTAATTTAACAATATGAGACTAGTATAAGAAATTTATATAAAATTTATTTTTTCACTCAGAACACAAAAATGTGGTTATAAATATGTTGAGCAGTCTCATAACTGTTATGAAGTGACTCGAGCATACTTATTTTACATTATTTTACTACTAGTTCAAACTGAAATGAATATTTGTAGTATGTTTAGTACTATGTTGAAGCATTAGTACTGAAAAGCTTTGTACTTTTCCTAGAGGGATTTATAATAGGTAAGATTTGTTGTTATTGTTGTTGTTGTTGTTGTTGTTAGGTGCCATCGAGTCGGTATCCAACTCATAGCGACCCTCGTGGGGTTTTCAATGGCTGACTGTTTCGGGATTGTCTTGGGAGTGGATTGCCAGGCCCTTCTCCCACTTTTGCGGTGCTGGGAATTGAACTCAGGACCTCAGAGACTGCAGCGCAGCACTCTACCCACTGAGCTAAATCCCAGCCCAATAGGTAAGATAGTCCATTTATATTTGAAGTAAGGAATAATAAAAGAAAATACAGTACCAAGTTCCAAATTAATTCCCAAGATTGCTTTTGTTCTTTACTTTATGCTTCCTCTTTTTCTTTATATTTATATTATGTAAAACTGTTGACAGCCCAATACATCAAATTAACTAGAAATCATTATCCTCACCTCATGTAATAGAGTTAGTTCATAATTTTTTATTTCAGTACTGGGGGTTGAACCCAAGGCCTCGCACTTGCGTACTTTGCAAATGCTGCACTACTGAGCTTCACTCCCTGCCCATTTTTTTACTTTTGTTGAGACAGGGTTTTACTAAGTTACACAGGCTGCCTCTGGTCTGAGACTTGTGACCCTCCTGCCTCCGCCTCCTGAACTGCTGGGATTACAGTTATGTGCCACCATGCCCGGCTCTAGGTAGTTCATAAAATTAAGGATTACTTGGTAAGAGAAATTTAATTTTCAACCTTTAGTCCAGCAAATAATTCAATATATTTTGCTTGGTACATAGTAAGTCACAAAATTTCAGGTATAGACAATATGGGTAACATAATTGGCAGGTGTGTCACAAAATACGTAGATTAGTTTACTTATATAGAAAGTAATTAATAGAAATACGGGAATGTTTGTTTTCACTTTTCCAAAATAAGTCAGTCTTTAAGTCCTTCTGGAGAAAGTCAAGTGACCAACTCATGTTGATATCCCTGGGATTTTCTAGTTTCAGCCCTAAAATTCCTGCATCTTGGGAAATTCTTAGTCTCAGATAAATTGAGATGTAATGCTTGGTAAAGTCCTATTTTTTGAAACCAACAGTCCCACATAATGGAATATCCATGAGTTCTGGTAAACCAGGATGACTGGTCACCCTAACAGGAACAGCAGATGTGTTTCCTTAAATCTAAACTCTAAGTATAAGAAGCCTGCTGCCATAGCCCTGTGGCATCCGATCCCATCAGGTCTCGGAAGCTAAGCAGGGTCAGGCCTGGTTAGTACCTGGATGGGAGACAGCCTGGGAACACCAGAAGCTGTAGGCTTGGGAGAAGGACCTGGCAACCCCCTCCCAAAAATCAATCTGCCATTGAAAACCCTATGAACAGCAGAGAAGCACTGACAATAGTGTTTCCCCTGTTGGACAGAGGGTCGCTGTGAGTCGGATACCGACTCGACGGCACCTAACAACAACAACAACAAGTATAAGAAGAAAAATTGAAGTGAGGACGGGGCATGAGAAGAAATATAAGAAAAAACCTGGAAAAACCATAATTAGAATTTTTGGCATAGAAAAGGAAAGATATAATATGATAGAAATTTAACCAGTGTGTTTTATTTGGGATTAAGAAGGGAAGGGATAACATAGTTATTGGGAGAAAATGAGTGCAATAGCTGACACAGAAAGGTTACTTTAAGTTCAGAGAAATTATGGAAACAAACAAAAGAAGGCATTAGGGAGGCATAAAAACAGAAAAATAATAGAAACAAAAGAAAAAGGTTATTACTATTTTAGTTTAAATTGACGGATATCAAACTATGACCTAAAAAAAAAAAAAATCTAACCTTTACAAATAGGTTACATGTTGACCTCACGGGGTTGGGGACTAGAAGCCAGGGGCTTACTAGAAAAGAAAAAACAAAGACAGTAGGGCACAGGGGGCCAGAGAGGTGAATGACTCCAAGGCGCAGAAGTTTATTTCTGCACATGTTAGGTACTTGTACATGCAGGAAATGTACTATGTTAAAGACAACTCCAGCTAGGTAAATGATTTATAGTGAGAGTGGGGAGTGTACTAATTATTCCCAGAAATGCAATTTATTTGATCATGGCAAGTGGCAAGTAGTTTAAAGACTAAGTACCTGGAAACAAGCATGATGTCTCAAGGGTACAAAGAACAGTCTCATGCCATTATGTGTTGTTCCCGGGAACCATGTTTAGTTCCTCTGCTGCCCAGTCTTCCTGGCAATTCAGGATTTGGCACCTCATGCCTGCCACTCTGTCCCGAGATTACCTGTGCAAGTCTCCACAGTTACCTTATTGCAGTTTTCCAAATGTTAGTTTTGCACATAGGAAAGGCAAAGTCAACAACTTAATTTCCTTTGATATCAGGAATACACGTTCTCAGAAAATGGAAAAGGACCTCCCATTACTGTGGTGGAATTTTTTTCCCTCATTTTTTTTTTCTCACAATTGCTGTCTTCATTTTTTTACTCACAATTGCTGTCTTTATTCATATTCATTTGCTTATTCCCTGAAAATATATTCTATGATCAGCCACAATATGCTGAATACTATAACAAACTCTAACGAACAAACTCTAACTCTAATGAACAAAGCAAAGAAAGCTGCCCATTGCAGATTACATTTACAGTGGGTGACACAAAAATAGTTTAGATTCACCTTCTCTTTATGTTATAAAAATTATCACATACTTAGCAATTTATAACAATAGTAATTGTAGTACTTTACAGTTGTGGAGTTTGTATTTCCAAAATAGATCTCGCTGAGTTATGATGGTGTTGGCAAAGCTGCAATATTTTCAGGAAACTTTAGGAGGCAATCCATTTTCTTGCCATTCTACGTTTCTATAATCTTCTTAAATTCATTAGACCATGCTCTCATTCCATTTCCAAAGCCAGCAACGTTCCAATCTTTTTTCTATATTGCATCATTTTGAATGCCTTAACTCTTCTGACTTACACTTCCACATTTAAAAAACTCTATGATTATATTGATCTCACCCACATTATCTGGGATAATCTCTTTGATGCCAGTTGATTGACAACTTTGATTCTATCTGCAACCTTAATTTTTCTTTACCATCCAACATAATAGCTTCTCACCATCCAAGATAGGACCTGGACTTCTCTGAGGGAACATGATACTTATTTTCACAAAACAGAATAAGTAAAACAGCAATTTTTGGATGGATGGATGAATTTAGCTCAGTTGGTAGAGTGCTTCTCTGCAGTCTCTGAGGTCCTGATTTTAACTGATGAGAGTGTCCAAATTTTACTCAAAATATTCTGTGAGAATAGAATGTAGGAGATAAATGTGGGGAGCAATGAGGCCAGTTCAGAATCTCCTGCTTTATTCTACGTTGTAAGTGATTGTGACTTGGACTGCAGCAGAGATGGAGAAAATAGCCAGATTTTGCTTTTTCTTGGGGGAGAAGTAGAACCAAGAAAATTTACCAATAGTTAGTAGATGTATAATAGAAACAGAAAAGTTAAAGTTTTCCATAACATTTTTGTTGTTTTTATTGCTTTTGTTTTTGTTTTTGCCTCAAGTGATTTAGAAGATATATTTCTGTTATACACATGCATTGGGAGGAACAGTTTGAACATTAAAGTCAGGAATTTGGAGGCATTGTTAAACTGAAATGACTAATTGACTTCCCAATAGAGAGGCCTAATAGTAGACTATATCAGACTAGGATTCAAAGAAAAGATTTTAGTGTCATTAAAATTATGGAGTTAGCTGGGCACCATGATGCATGCCTGTAATTCCAGTGACTCAGGAATATTGAGTCAGGAGGATCACAGATTTGAGGACAGAGGCAGCCTGTGCAATGTAGAGAGATCCTGTCTCAAAATAAAAAATTCAAAAGGATCTGAAGAATGTCTCAGTGGTGGGTCACTCATCTAGTATGAAAAAGGCCCTGGGTTCAACCTCCAGCACTGAATAAAAAAGGAGGATTATCAGCATATACATAATATTTTAAAATGTAAAACTATAGCATATATAAATATATTTCAGCACTATTATACTTTATATCACTGTATTCAAATGTATAAACTATACTATATTATAAACTATACTATAGAAGAAGTGCAACCAGAGTGCTCATTGGAAGCAAGAAGGGACCAATCCCTGAGAAAGACACCATGTTGGGGAGAGTGGCAAGTCAACAAAGGAAAGGAAAACCATCCACCAGATGGATTGACACAGTGTCTGCAACAACAGGCTTAAACATAAATAAGATCACGTGCCTGGCACAGAATCAGGGAGTGTTTCTTTCCACTGTACATAGGGTCACTATGAGTTGGACTCAATTGTACGGCACCTAACAACAACATGCATTTAGGATAAACTAACTGTGGCTAATTAATAAATTTGCAGATTGCTTTAGAAAAATGGACCAAGTGTTTTCTACATAAGAAAAATGGTATGAGAGCTACACCCTTAGCCAATATGTCTTTTTCTTAATGAGAAAGTTCATATTATATTTTGCTATGGTTCGGATATGGGTTTATCTCCCAAATATATACTATAAACTTAGTCCCTTGTGTAATGATAGTAACAGGAAATGGAAACTTTAAGAGTCGGGGATTAGTGGGAGTTTATTAAATCATAGAAGGCCTCAAGTTATTCCTTTAGTTATGTATTATTACTTTATTCTGGTATTTTAGTTGTGTTTAAAAATATATAAAATAAATAATATAGAATGAGCCCAGGCTTGAATCTCACTTCCCCTTCTTACTAGTTGAATGACTGTTTAATGAGAACATTTGTTTTAATGACACTACTTTTTAAAGTGCAAAATGTAGGTAATAATGGCTATATATCTCATATTATCAGAAGATTAAAATAAGTACTCCATAAAAATTGGTTCCATTAACTCTAAATTCATTATGAGATTATTTTATTTACTTATCAATAAGAGAATACACATTTAAAAAGAGATAGGCATTGATAGTCTATAATAATTCTTTCCAATTGATGTTGGCGATAATTTTCTATGAGGTTTCAGTAGTAAATAATGGCTCTATATGCTAAATGGGTTGGGCTTTAGCTCAGTTGACAGAGCACATCCCTGCAGTCTCTGAGGTCCCTGGTTGGAGTCCCAGTACGGCAAAAAATCAGAGAAGGAAGTGGCAAACCACTCCCAAGGCAATCCCAGAATAATCAGCCATTGAAAACCCTACAACGACTGCTATAAGTCGGACATGACTCCAGGACACCTAACAACAACATATGCTAAATAAACCCAGTTAGGTCTGCAGACATACATATTTGATGGCACCTAAAAATAACAATCTCAGTTACAATTACATAATTCTACCATGGCTGTATTTGTTTCTTTTTGTTTGTTTGTTTCTTTTTTTTTTAATTGAGCAGCTATTGCCATTGTTAGGTGCTGTTGAGTGGAGTAGTCTGATTCATAGCGACCCCTATGGACAACAGAAGGAAACACTCCCCTGACACTGTGTGATGCCTGGCACTATTGTAAGTGCTTTTCTGCTATTTATAGGGGTTTTAATGGCTGATTGTTTCAGGAGTAGATTTCTAGGTTCTTCTCCCTAGCCTGCAGCACCTGGTATTCCCAGGCAGTGTCCCATCAAGGACTAACCAGGCCTACTATGCTTAGCTTCCTAGATCAGGTGGGTTTGGATGCCAGGATGCTATGGCTGCAGATGAGCAGCTATTTGTAATACATAAATAAATGGGCATGGCTGTGTAGCAATGAACTTTTATTTTGAAAAATATCTGTCACCTTGATTTACCCTATTGTTGTTGTTGTTGTTAGGTGCCATCGAGTCGGTATCCGACTCATAGCGACCTTCATAGGGTTTTCAATGGCTAATTGTTTGGAGATTGCCTTGGGAGTGGATTGTCAGGCCCTTCTACCATTTTTGTGGTGCTGGGAATTGAACTCAGGACCTCAGAGACTGCAGCAGAAAGCTCTACCAACTGAGCTAAATCCCAGCCCTGATTTAGCCTATAGTTTTTCCTTATTCCTGCTGTAGATGATTATATTTAGTATTAGGCATTAAAGCACAAGAATAGTCAGAGGAGAAAAAATCAATATTATGGGCATATACTTCTTTAAAAATGGAAGTTTAACATTAAAACTAGAAAGGGAAAATCAGACAATATTTTTAACTCTTGAGAGAAGTATGAATTAATAAGTTTTCATAAGTTTAATAAGTTTATTAAGTTTAACCATTACAATAAATGTCTTAGGAACATATGCTTACTATATAGCTCTTTCAGTTGTCCTTATGAAATTATATATACATATATATATATTGAATATATATATATACACATATATATATATGTATATATATGTATATATATACATATATATATATTGAATATATATATATATATATATATATATATATTCTCCTGCAGCTCCATTTCCACCTTATTATGTTGCTCATTATTGTGTCTGAACTGATTAGGGCTATTGGTTTCCACTGATAGTGGCACAATAATCTTCAAAAAAGTGTACAGTAAACTTAGAACCTTTCAATTCATTGTGGTACCTTCATAATTCAGGCATTTTATTATACATTTTCAATAAATTTATCTTTAGACAAGTAAACTAAATTGATAGCAGTATCTTACAATGACAAACTAAAAATAAAAGAAATCATCTTACTGGATACGTGTTTTTGAATTTCTTATTTGCATTCTGTGTAAAGATTTTCTAAGTCTTAAAAATTTTATGTCCTATTATTACTCTACATTTTTAATCTCTTGTGACATTGTTTTACCATGGCTTAACTTTTACGATTATTGACCTTAAATTTTTAGTTTTTTGTTTTCTTAGAGCTTTCCAGTTTCATATGATCAACTTTCATGAGAAATTTTCTTTTTCATGTCTTTTCTTTACATCAAAAATTTTAAAAAATGAAAAACTTCAAAAAAAGTTTAAAAACCAAACAAACCCTAGTATTTTCCTGAAACAGAAGAGGGTCTCCCCTTTTCCTGCTAATGGCATTGCCACTCTTGAAATCTTATTGATTTGAAATGTTGACATCATTGAGGTGTACAGAACCAGTTGATGAATATAATCTCAATTCCCAATCACCTTCATCCTAGACATTTTTAGTCAAATCTAGCTGTATAACTAAAGCATATTCATTGAGATATATGACATGTGGTGAGAATCTAGAAGATAATTCTATTTTTCTTTCGTCTTTCTTCCTCGACAAATACAATAATATAAGCACAGAAACTTTACAGTGACTGGGAATAAAAGGCTATGAGAATATAAAAATTCTAGCTCTAACATACTTAAGGCCTTAACCATTAAACCAATCCAGTGGCCATCTACCTGTGTGTGACATTTTAAATGAGTAATTTTCAATAAAAGTTAAATGGGTAGATATAATGTTGGCCAAAATAATGTGGACTTACAAATTATCTGTTTGTACTACTCTATTAATAAGCTTAACCACAATTGTGAAAAAAAAATGCTGTTTCAGGTCATTTTCCTCCATTTTTTTCTCCTTACTTCAGATTATACACCATGTAAAATACAAGAGCTATGTTTTCTACATTGTATTACAAAAAGTAGTAAAGCATAATATAGATGTGAGCTCTTCATAAATATTTTATGACCTCTCTTGGATAACTTTCTTCGATATTACATTCCCTGAGGGGCCAGAATCAGATTCTCAATCCAGTAGTTCCTACCTGAGAAAGGAGAGCTCATGCTGATTTTGATAACTGTTAGATTAGAAAGTGAATATGCCTTTCTCACTGCTGGAGACTTTGTTTGTGACCAAAGGTTTTCTATTGCTGTGCATGTAGAATTCTCATTAACACTGTGGAAAGTTATGCATGCACCTCACCAAGGTTATGTACCCCTTAATGTTGAAGGATGAACATTCCTAAAATAAACTCCTTTTACATCTAAATTGCAATTTGCAGGAGGTCTCACTCCTGAGCTGTGCAAAAATAAAGAGGAAAACTCTCATGTGGATAATGAGTGTATGCAGAATCCTTTAGTGGATAATCACAGACACTGGCTAAGGCAAGATGCATCTGTGCATGCATAATAACAGTCTCAAAAGCTGTGCTGCTTTGAGCATGGTTTGTTGCTGCGTGTACAAGAAATTAATCTAGGGATGAAAAGTTATTATGGCACTGGATTAACAAACTATAAAATAAACTTAATGTAATTAGAATTTATATGAATTTAAGCATATAGCATAATTGCTGAAGTTGAAGAAGATGATTCTGAGAAGATATGAAATACCCACAGTGATGACTATTAAATAATGCCTTGGAATGTCTACTTAGAAACCTAGATATGCCCCAAAAGTGGTAGACAAACTATTCACCTTTTGGAGGAGTAAGATCTGAAAGTTCTACCTTTGATAAATAAAGGTCACCCTCTAAAGTGTGTTGGTTAAAACAGGAGCTTGGAGACCAAAATCTGACCTGTACAGATTTTGTAGGGTAGCTGATTTTTCTTTTATTTTTTTCCCCTTTCCTACTTTGAACACTTCTTTCTGTCTCTGTACTCCTAGATTTCTGTATTCTATTTTCTTCTTTACATTTGATATCTCTCCTCTCTCTTTCAACTTCTTAAAAAAATTTCTTTGTCCTTCCCTACTTCCTCACCCATGATATTTTGATGACTTATTTTTTTACATATGAATGGAGACAGAGGAGAAAGCAAAAGTTGTGTACACTCCTCTACCTCATCTTTGATCAGCCTCAAGGGTAGTCAATAGTAATATTTACACCAAAATTTTGCACATTTGGCCACTGACTGTTATACAATCCATGAGGCCAGAGAGCAAAACTGAGAAAAAAGTCATGCTGTTAAAACCAATGGACTCAAACAGAGATGAGAAAATACTAACTCTAAGATTTTCTGTATTAATTTATTGCCTGTAATAAAAATTACTATTGAACTTCAGCCTTCATGTATTCTACTGTGTTTTCCTCTAATACTCTATTGTTTGATTGTTAATATTTTTTTAAGTTTATTTCCCTATATAAGAAAGTTTAGCTACCAGACCTCATAATTTCTTCTGGAAAAAATATTTACTCAAGGACTAGGGTAAATCAGGAAATAGAAAACTCCTCTATGTACCTCTAGTTGACTAACACATCACAAACAAATAGTGTCCTCTTACAAAAGTTGTAGGATTCATGGTCAGCCAGTAAAGCTGATTATAGAAGATCTGGATAGGTTATACATCTAAATTCCAAAAAAATCTTCTTCCAAATAAGTGGTTCTCAAATATGGCTGCATTTGATTCATAAGTTAATTCTCAATGCTTTACACACATTTCTAAAAAAAAAATGCTACTTGATTTAGGGTCTATATAATAGATATTGTGTTAAATTTATACAGAATTTCCACACAATTCATTTTCGAGTAGTCAGATTGGGAAACACAATTATTGAACATCCATATGAAACAGATTTAAAAATTCTTGCTGTAAGAGGTCAATCACATAAAGCTCATATTGTCAATTGCAATCCCTGTAGTTGCCATGATGTGAATAACAAATTGGCCTCAAAATCCTTCCTTAAGCATTTGAGCCCCTATAATGCATTTATTATGTGCTATAAACAACAATAAGAAAGGTTTTTCTCTACTTTAGATTTAATAATTCGTCTTTTTCCTGTCAGTTGTATCCATTATCAAGTGCTGTGCCATTGATGAAACATTTTCCTTACTACTTGAAAAAGATGACCATCTGGAAAAATGAATGCTATTATAATGATTTTGTGTCATATTCCATCTGAGGTTACCAGGATTATTTCATACAAATACTGAAATTTTTACTAATCATTAAACCAGACTATTTTCATTCTAAACTGCATCAAGTGCTACTACCACACAAGGGTATTGGTAAAACTGAAAAAAAAAATCTTATTACTTATGTTCTTGTATTCAATTTTGCCAATTTAGTTGCATTTATTACACAGACATTTAAACTCTAATAGTTTTTACACTCTAAACTAAATTTGGCCCAATAATTTTGTTTCTGCAGTTAGCAATACTTCTCTTTACAGTTCCTGACTTCTGTTGATTCCACAGAAATAACATGACAACCTCGTTGCCCTGCCCTGAATTCATCCTGCTCTAGGAGAGAGAATTCTTATTTTCACTTTTGTAACACATTGTATTATTTTGCTACAAAACACCATTGGCTTCTTATTGGAGTCCTTTCATGTCTATGTGTTTGAAAATATTTTTGACTATTCTTTTAACAGTCCACTTTATCCATTTCCTAGGGAGTTTGAAGAGAAGAATGTGTATTTGTGTATGAATTGAGTAGGGAACTTTAATTCTAAATTATGTGTACCATGGTTTATTAAATGTATTTTATTTTTTCTCTCAAATGCAAATATAAGACATTGTACATTTAAAAAAATCCTCACAATACCTTTTGCTTAATCTCCTTTTTTTTTTTGCGTGTTTTTGTCAGAAAGTGTCTCAGTCCATTATGCAAATAGATTCCTGGATAAATTTTTTGAATGACCTCATCATACTGAGTACAATTATTCAATTTATTAATTTTTCATCTATTTGTTATTTTGAATTTCATACTATTTACCACATTCTAATAATATATTTTGGTTGTCTTTTGTAAGGAACTATTTAAAATTATCATATAACATGTATCTTAATAAATATAATGATTTTGTAAGGTCAAGCGCAGGAGTTTTTACATTTGCTGAATAGTCACAAGAATGTTCCAGAGAGCTTTGTTTTACAGTTTAGAAGTGCAACAAACAAAATTCTAGGGAAAAAAAAATTTACCAGTATAATATCTTTAGGATTCTAAAAGGATCCTTTGTTCATCCCATACCTGCTCTAGATTAATGTTTTCAAGTTTAATATTACGTTATGCACAAAAACTTTACATTTCTACTACTAAGATTGTTAAAACTATGAAAAACTAAAAAATTAGAGGGAAAATTTTTATTTTGAAACTGAGGAAATCCAATGCATAAGCAACAAAAGGCGGTGAGAGACCACCAGCTTTTTCATTGATAAAGTCCTTTTCATTTTCTCCTGGGGTCTTGCTGATGAAAGGATTGTATCAAATATTCTTAACTGCATGAAATAATCAACAACCCTGCACTTGAGAAAGATCAAGTTCAGTAGGCAGGAAAATGTTCTGATGGATTAAAAATATAATTCTGAAATTTGGAGCTAAGATGCCTCTCTTTTTATAGCATTATTAAACTATTATATAATTATTAAATGGGATAGTAATATAGAAAACTACACACACACACACACACACACACACACACAAAAAAAAAAAAAAAAAAAAAAAAAAAAAAAAAAAAAAAAAAAAAAAAACCTACCCTGTATACCTATCCCTGGATGAGATACATAGCATATACATTTCTTAAGTTTTTAATGAAAAAAAACCTTTTGTAATTTCATTTAAGATAGAAAGTAGGCTGAGGCTAGAGTTCCAATTATAGCATACTTGTATAGCATGCATGAGGCCCTGGGTTCAATCTCCAACTCCACAAAAACAAAACAAAAGCAAAAAACAAAAATAAAAACAATAACAAAAACAAGAACAGATTGAAAGTGACACTTTCAATATTATCTTATTATATATAGGCCTCTCAAAAAACTGATTCAACAAAGAAATTTGACACCAGAGATGAACATGAAAGACACTATGCTAAGTAAGACACAGAAGGAGCAATACTACATAATATCACTTGTGGACTCTAAAATAATAAAACTCATACAAGCAGAGAGTAGAAAGGGACTTGAATATACACAATTTTTAATTGTCAAATATTTTAATATAGGTTTAATTATAAATAAAACATCTGATTAAAATTAATAATACAAATATAATAAATTACACATCTCTCAAAATTTTGTCCAATTTAATTAAAACTCTTCTGTGAAATCTTTCCTCTCACTTTCATATATTGTATTTTTACATAGAACTCTACTATGTAGGGATTTTTCCAGGAGAATTCACTTTTATATAATAAACATAGGTATGTGTCTACCTCATGAGACTCTTCAGAATATTCTTGTAGATTTTTAATTTCTCAGTGAGATACTTTTAATTATATACATTTATCTTATTAATTTATACTTTAAAACAGTGTGGATCATCTGGATAGATCACTTAAATAGTGGTTAATCACTTAAATGTGGTCTTATTCTAGGTAGTAACTAGGACAGAAATAATGAGGAATGGTAGAAGCAAAAAGAACATGAGAGCCAGCAGAGAGATGAGACTAAAGTTGGACAGAAGGTTGTGAAAGCCAGAGCAGGGAAGCTTCAGCTCTTGGTCACTGGAAAAGTTACAAAGAGCTTCCAGGCTTTGTTCTTGGAGCAACAAGAACATAGACTAGATATTCCAGAAACAGTTTTTAGGTGGCAGGATGTTGTATTCACATTCTAAAAACCACAAGGGAAAAGGGAGAAAAAATAGGGAAGATGTAGAGAGAAAAATAATAATTCTCTGTGATTCTTGTAATTGCTGGAGATAATAATTTAAAGAGGGCTACAATGATCAGAAGAATGTCTTTTAAAGAGGCACATGCTCTCATTTTTGCGTTTATTTTTCATTTTATAATATTTCTGCTTGTTAATTACTAAGTCACTAACCTATTCCTTAATGGAATATTTTATAATTTTGGAACTATATCTCTAAGAATAATAATCTGCTTGGAGTCTCATTGATGATAGGTTCATGTGGTAGACATCATTATATATTAATGTAGAAATTAAAATGATCTTTTTTGCTGTGTTTAGGAGATGTGAGTAGGCCTGTAGAGTTAGTTGCTACAGAGAATTTTATCAAAAATATTGTCTTTTGTGAGATACTAATTTGGATGAAACAAATGAGGAATTCACTAGAAAGTACCCTCTTCAGTGAAAGTATTTAATTATGAAGTAATGGGATACTGAAAAAGTGGGTAGGTTTTAAGATTATTTATCTTCTCTTCCTTTCAGGGTTTTATTTTGAGTTGAGATGCTTCTTTGCCAGGGTTTTTGTGCTTCCATATTAGGAATGATGACCTTTTTACAGGTCTCAGATCAGTTATAGAATACTAAAAATAATATCATTGAATATGACAGTGTCATGAGTGGGAAGAAGTTCTTTCATAATACTTTATAAGTTAATATCAGGTAAAGTAAATGCAAAACTTCTTTAAGTGTCTTCATTAGGAAAATTTTAGAAGCGCATAGACATGATCTCTTAGATAATAACATAATGTGAATTTAAAATTAAAGTGATTACTTAGAACTAAAATAATCAGAAGAGAAATGCAAAAAGTTCAATTTGGGTTTTAAAGCTACATTCAGATTTAGTGAACCAAAAGTATAGAGTGCTTCCTTATTTTACACTGAATAACGCTCACGTCACAACATAAATATTTACAGCCTCAGATTGTATAATGTTGTTGTTGTTAAGTGCCATCGAGTCGAGACCAACTCATAGCGACCCTATGTACAGCAGATCGAAACACTTCCCAATTCTGTGCCAGGCAAAGGATCTTATTTATGTTTAAGCCCATTGTTGCAGATATGTGTCAATCCATCTGGTGGAGGGTTTTCCTCCTTTGCGTTGACCTGCCACTCTCCCAAAGATGATGCCCTTCTCCAGGGATTGAGCTCTCCTGACTACATGTCCAAAATATGTAAGATGCAGTCTGGCTATTCTTGCTTCCAAGGAGCAGTCTGGTTGCACTTCTTCTAGGACAGATCTGTTGGTTCTTTTGGCAGTCCACGGTATATTCAATAGATGACTCCAGCACCACAATTCAAAAGCATCAATTCTTTTTCTGTCTCCCTTGTTCAATGTACAGCTTTCACAACCATATGATGCAACTGAAAATACCATGGCATGAGTCAGACGCACATTCTTCTTCAATGTGACATCTTTGCTTTTCAATACTCTAAAGAGATCTTTTGCCACAGCTTTTCCTAGAGCAAAGCGTCTTTTGAATTCTTGACTGCTGCTTCCATGGGTGTTGATTATAGAGCCAAGCAAAGCAAAATCATGGACAACCTCACTCTTTTCTTCTTTTATTTTGAAGTTGAGTGCTGACCCAGTGGTAAGGATTTTTGTTTTGTTGATGTTCAGTCGTAACCCATATTGAAGGCTATGATCTTTGATCTTCATCAGTAAATGTTTTAAATCCTCTTCACTTTCAGCAAGCAGAGTTGTGTCATCTGCATAACACAGGTTGTTAATGAGTCTTCCTCCAATCTTGATGCCACATTCTTCCTCATAAAGTCCAGCTTCTCGGATTATTTGCTCAGCATATAAATTGAAGAGTTAGGGTGAAAGTATACAGCCCTGATGCACACCTTTCTCAACTTTAAACCACTCAGTGTTTCCTTGTTCTATTCGAACAACTGCCTCCTGGTTCATGTACAGATTTCCCATGAGCACAATTAGGTGTTCTGGTATTCCCATTTTCCGAAGTGTTACCCATAATTTCTTATAATCCACACAATCAAATGCTTTTGCGTAGTCAATAAAACATAGATAGACATCTTTTTGATATTCTCTGCTTTCAGCTAATATCCACCTGACATCAGCAATGATGTCACTGGTTCCCAGCCCTCTTCTGAATCCCACTTGAATTTCCGGTAATTCCCTGTCTACATACTGCTGCAGTCACTTCTGAATGATCTTTAGTAGAATTTTGCTTGTGTGTGGTATTAATGATATTGTCTGATAGTTTGAACATTCAATTGGATCCCATTTTTGGGGAATAGGCACAAATATGGATCTCTTGCAGTCAGTTGGCAAAGTAGCTGTTTTTCAAACCTGTTGGCACAAACATGTTAACACCTCCAGTGCTACATCTGTTTGTTGAAACATCTCTATTCGTATCCCATCAATTCCTGGAGCCTTGTATTTTTCCAGTTCTTTCAAGGTGGCTTCTACTTTGGCCTTCAACACCATTGGTTCCTCCTCATATGCAACCTCTTGGAATGGTTGATCATCTACCAATTCTTTCTTGTATAATGATTCTGTGTATTCTCTCCATCTTCTTTTGATGTTTCCTGCATCATTTCATATTTTCCCTGTAGAATCTTTCACTACTGCCACTTGAGGCTTGAATTTTTTCTTCGCTTCCTTAAGCTTGAGAAACACAGAGCATGTTCTTCCCTTTTGGGTTTCTGCCTCCAGGTCCTTGCACATGTCATTATAGTATTTGTTTTTGTCTTCTCGAGCTGGCTTCTCTAATCTTTTATTTAGTTCCTTAACTTCATCATGTCTTCCTTTTGCTTTAGCTGCTGGACTTTCTAGTGCAGGGTCCAGTGTGTCTTCTGACATGTAATTTGGTCTTTTCTTTTTTTTCTTGTATTTTTAAGAACTTTTTGCTTCCTTCTTGAATGGTATCTTTTATGTCATGCCATAACTCTTCTGTTCTTGTATCATTTGTGTCTAATGCATTAAACCTATTTTTGAGGTGGTCTCTGAACTCAGGTGAGATATACTCAAGGTCATACCGTGGCTCTCGTATACTTGTTCTAATTTTCTTCAGCTTCAGTTTGAACTTGCATATGAGAAGTTGATGGTCCGATCCACAGTCAGCACCTGGTCTTGTTTTGATATTTTGTATAGAGCTCTTCCATCGTCTCTTTCCACATATGTAGTCAATTTGATTCCTGTAGGTCCCATCTCATGAAGTCCATGTGTATAGTCTCCATTTATGATGTTGAAAAAATGTATTTGTAATGAAAAGGTCATTGGTCTGACAAAATTCTATCATGGAATCTCCAGATTCGTTTCTGTCACCAAGACCATATTTTCCAACTACTGAGCCTTCTTCTTTGTTTCCAACCTTTGCATTCCAGTCACCAGCGATTATCAGTATGTCTTGATTGCATGTTTGATCTATTTCAGATTGCAGAAGGTGATAGAAGTCTTCCCTTTCTTCATTTGTGGCCTTAGTGGTGGGTGCATAAATTTGAATAATAGTCATATTAACTGGCCTTCCTTGTAGGCGTATGGATATTATTCTATCACTGACAACATTGTATTTCATGACAGATCTTGAAATGTCTTTTTTGATGATGAATGCAACCTCATTTCTCTTTAGTTTATCATTCCCAG